>WSTZ01000101.1:28326-46837 GCA_019632295.1 Tulasnella sp. 418 | reverse complement strand
GTGATGTAGATGCGTCATACCTCTTTGGTGGATTGCTGAGGTCGGTGTTCGGAGTATCGGGAAGCGGAAGTGTTATTTCGATGAACTGTAAGCCGCTTGCTTAGGTAACTTTAGGTTCACACGAAGAAACTAGATGTTAAAATTAGGTAAATCTACCCAGCAAGACCCCCAAAGTGGGCAAGGTTCAACATAGACTCAACGTGGCGTTCGTATTAAGGTGCCCAATATAGAATACAATTGTGAGCTGAAAGCATGATCCGAAGTGCCTGGCTAATATCATCATCGTAGCAGGCTGTGATAGGTCACTATAATTCCTCTATATCAATCACGGCTTCAGATATCAATCAACTTCTCATTCTCAAAAGTCTCGTGGCATTCGCTTCAGGAACCCAATACCTAATTAGGAAAATGATCTTCGAAGGTCGCCAAGTCTTACCAAATCAAGAGACATTTTACCTCTTGAAGAGATGAAATCTAGATCCGCCAGCGACGTTCCGTAACCATAGGCAAAGCATCTTCAAGGGCTTGAGGTATCTTTGAAATTCGCCGACAGCAACCTAGTGACACGCAGTCCAACCTTCATTATGAAATGGTGGAACAACGATGTGACGCCGACTTCATGACCACCCATGCCAAATATGGCGATTCATAGAACACAACGAGCAGACGTGGACATATAAAGACTTCCTAGAATCAGCTCAGTCTAGCATCAGTGTCTCACAGCTCATCCCCAGTCCCAAGAATCGCACCTACTCTCTCAACCCCAACCCAATTTCAATGGACGCTTTCTTCACCATCACCTCATTCTTTGCTCAGGGTGAATATGATGTTCCAACCAATTCCGAGGAGGGCAATAAGCTTCCAGGTGGATACTGCGTAATTGCCTAAGGTAGGTTAATCACGCTTTGGTGCCTACATTCCCAATAAGTAACTAAACAACTCCCTTCTATCAGTGCAACACTCAGGATCACTTACCCACCCACACTCTCACCTCCTGCGACGGAAGTTGTCCAATCTATCCTTTCTCTGGCTAGCAGCGCTAGTCAGATTCATTTTCGTGTTCCGTCTTTTGTTTTCTTCTCACTTATTTTGTTCTGCTCATCTGTTTATTGTGTTTGCATCACATCATTATGGATAGAACAGTTAACTGTAACCTGAATAAAACGTGAAGTGAAATGTAACACTGGGTCGTGAACTAAAGGTCCAGAAATTCAGAACAATATCTGCTTGCGACTGCGCCAAGGCAGGGACCTCAAAGCATTTCGACATCGGTGTACCCTTATTGTTCGTGGACAAGTAAATGTGATGATGAAACATTGACACCAGCCAAATATTATGTAAGCAATCGACAATCACAACAGAACACATTTCCTTACAGAGGAAGCAATTGTACTTTGTTTCAATTTTTCTCATCTTCCCCTAGTTTGTCCTTCCCAGGCTACCGAGCATCAAAGACCTAGCGTTTGATGTTGAAGCGTAGTTCAGTCAGGACTGCTACTATGTGCCCGTTGCTCTTTGGTTGGTACTCATTGGTCCGATATTGGTCTTATTGGATTCCCTCAACGAGATATTGACCTATGGACAAACCGCTTACTTTGGCATTTAAGCTGTGGCAGCGGCACTATGCCTCGATACCTATCCGCTACCATCTTCTTTCACATTTTTTTCTTGATCCACTGCTTGCTACTTTGTATAATCGATGCCTCTAAACCGAAATCGACGAGGAGCCATCGACTACACTACTTACCTCGAAAAACATGACGCATCTGACTTCGGGGAAATCATCTCAAAGGATACTCAGACTCACTTTGAAGAACTTGAGCGAGCCCATCGTGAATTTGAATATGGAGATTTTATGAGCATGGCTACTCAGCAGCTTACAGTATCCGACAAGCGCCGGAATCAACCAGCGACCCCACAGCAAAGTAATACATCAGGATATTCAGCTCCAGCAATGGTCTTCCAGCCTCAGCCTATCCTTCCCGACACAATCCGTATCTCTCGCTGTTTTCGAGATTTGTTCAAGGCACAACATCAAGGGTCCCAGGTGAATGAAAATGGCTCTATCCTCCTTTCAAAATCACTTGCTAACTTATTATAGGTCCAGGCATGTTCCAGGACCCGTGAGGCGCCCCGCGTTGAACCGATGGAGATCCTCGTCCCAATCCGTCTCTCTCGCTTTTTTCGACATTTGTTCAAGACACAATATTACAACAAACAAGTTCTTCAGGAGCCGCAGGTGAATCAAGAATTTTCTTTCCTTTTTTCCCAAGCTATTGCTAACTCGTTATAGGTGCATGCAGGTCCCAGTAACCGTGAAGTGCCAGTGGCACCAGATACCTCTAACGGAAACGGCGAAGAATTCCCTCCCCGTGAATTCACGCAGGAGCAATATACGATGGACGATTTAACCCGAATAATCCAGAGGCTTTATCTGTTCCCAACCAACGAAGATCCGGAGGGAACACCGATCACTATAGAGGAAGCCCGGGAGATTGCTAGGACATATCTTCGACCAGCCCATCGCTGATTCACACTCGAACTAAGATATACTTATGATGTGTTTATTACCCTCTATGCTCTCCATCTCCTTTCATCATATGAAGACGTTTTCCTTGTCTTCATTCACATCTTCCACCCCGATCATCCCTTCTACACGTAATTAGAATACGATTCTCAATCAAACGAACTCAACACTTCATACAATGTTTGGTCGGTTGTAGGATGGGTGCAACACGGGCCATTTGACCAGAAGCCCCAAAATGGAGTAAGAGCTACTTGGTTGAGCATCGACCTCTTTTATCTAAATCATAGCATTACATGGGCACCACCTTCCCAGGGTTCATGATCCCCCGCTCATCAAACAACTTCTTGATCCTCTTCATCAGATCAATACTGACGTCAGACTTCGAATAGTGGAGATGTTGCGTCTTCATGCTTCCAATTCCATGCTCAGCGGAGATAGATCCTCTGTGTTTAGCTTGATATTTGAAGGTAGGTCAGCAGCAAGACTTGATGGATAAAAGGGCATCACTTACAAACAACTTTGTAGACAAACGGCTCCAGGAGATCTTCAACTTCCTTGGTATATGCATCTGCAATCACGTTGATGTGCAAGTTTCCTAGTTGAAGAAAGTAGATTGGTTCAATCCTTCTTGACCTGAAAACGGATGAGCATACCATCGCCGACATGTCCATATCCAACGACTTCCTTGACCTTATCGCCAACTTGTTTCCTCACCGCATCAGCAGTGTTGACGAACTCAGATACCGGGACGCTGATGTCGTACTTGTACACCTTTCCTTCCTTGCCTGCGGCTTCGGCTATCAGCTCACGGAATCCCCATAGTGACTGGAATTGAGATGGGGACTGAGATAATGTGCCAGAGTTGATCAGGGGGTTTTCTTCCATGCTGTAGAGATGTTCAAGGAGCGCATTGACTTTCTGAGAGGTACGAACAGGAGTAAATCGGATTTCAACTTCTTGAGGGGATTTCAACTAACCTCTTCGTCATGTCCTGCCTTGCCACCACTTGTCTCGATCAAGACAAACGCCTGGCTGTCTCCAACTTCTTCGTCTGTCAGAGCTTTCCGTCCCGTATGTCTGATAAAAGTCCAACGACCCAAGGTGAGAAAATGAGTGACCACCGGTGACGAGTGAGGGCAGCGTACCGACAGACGAGATCGTATGCCCGACGATCAAAGTATTCGAAGGCAGAAATGATCTCAGAAAGGTATGTCTTCGAGAGTTTATAGAGTTCAGGTAATGTCGTGAAAGATGGTAGGGCGAGAAGAATGTTTTGTTGCGCCTGATGTAGAGAAATGTGAGCGATAACCAGCATTAAGAAAACGAATAAACCAACAAGCGGCATTGCAGGGGTCAAGATTGAGACACCGGTGATGATACCCAGTGTTCCTTCTGCACCAATAAAGAGCTGCTTCAAATCGTAACCTATGGGTTAAAGTTGAGCAGGCATATCTTGCATTTGACAACGAAGCCTTACCTGTATTATCCTTCCTCAAAGTGGTCAGTTGGTCGAGAATCTCTCCGTTGGGTAGCACCACTTCCAATCCTAGCACCGTGCCGTGAAGGGAGCCGTATCGTAGGAGTCGCAAACCTCCGGCGTTTGTTGACACGTTACCGCCTATCTGGCAGCTGAGCATGAATGGTGAGTAAGGGTAACAGTATAATGGCATTTATGAGCTCACCTTCCCTTTGCACCCAGATCAAGTGGCATAATATGCTTGTGTGGTGCCAGATATTCCGATAGATTCTCGAGCACACATCCTGCATCACAAACGAGAATCCCTGGCCAACGGAGAGTGTTAGACCTCTCTAGACTAGACTTGAGTCGTTGAACTTACCAGAGACTGGATCGAATTTTCGGATCTTGGACATATTTGACAAATTTATGATCACTTCATCGTGCAGGGGAACACTTCCGCCTGCAAACTGGTCGATCAGGGACACGACACAAAAACTAGCGCCGGTTACATATAAATCACGTACCAACCAAACCGGTATTTCCACCTTGAGGTACTACAGGAATCCTTCTCTCCCAGCACCATTTCAAGATCTTGCTGACTTCTTCGACCGTTTTGGGCTTCAGTACGCATTTGGATTTGCCATGGTATTTGCCCATCCAATCCGAATTGTAAGCGGCCAGTTCTTCTACAGCATGATTGAATGGACCAAGGGTGGATAATATAGAAGTTGAAGGGAGTATAGTAGCAAAGTGCTCGACATCTCTGGATTCAAGAGAGCTGAAGTTTCCGGACAGTGTAGGGGCGGAATACCATCTTCGTGCTGTGCCAGTGGAAACACGGAACCCTGCACGAGTAGATTGAGAAGCTAAGAGATGAATATTCCTTCGTAGCATTTTCCAATTGGATTGACACCGGATTCCAATAAATCACAGACGGCGGTGAAGTAGAATGACACGAGAAAAAGTTGAAGACCCTGAACAAACGCAACTTTGTTCGGCCGTATCGGAGACTAGAATGTAATTGGTCCTCACAGCCACCGCCTAGACGCCAATTGAAGCAGGATTGGTAAGTGCTATAACTCATTTGGCCATCTGTTACGCGCTTTGCGGCGGTGTATTCTATTTGTTATATAAATGACTAAAATGGTTTTCTAGGTCTCGTCATATTCCAATCAGACCCAACCACCTCCCCTGAATTCGCTATAATCCTTAGCATCAAATGTCAGAGCTTCCTCCAAATTATTCGGATCAAGATAGACAGCCAGAGTCTTCTGGCACCTCACGATCCCCTCAGATCGTTCTTACACCAGTTGCCGATGCTGTTCATTTTCAGACTGGAAATCTTGGAGCCGATGGCGAACATGCTGCGGTCGAAGGTGAAGTCCAGCTCAAAGGCGTTAATGACGGTGAATGGGGGCGTTTGTAAGTCTCTGTGGTTTGAGATTGGTTGCATAAGATATTGACAATAATACTAATTAGGACTGTCACCCTCAAAACCGTCGAAACTGTCCCGAATCAGACAATCGAACTTGCAGCATCTACTGTCGAGTTGTTTTCTGCAACTGGCGCATCTTCCTCGAGAACAAGGCCTTTACCGTCTTCTTTACCTTTCTCTATTCATTTGACGGATGACATCCCCCAAGCGGTCTCTACTCCCAATTCATCGGTGGCGCACTCATTGACCGCGACATTGTATCCGATTGACAAGTCTAAACCTCCTATTGTTTCATCCGCGCCAGTGCAAATCAGACGCTTCACCACTGCACTTTCTCCGCAAATAATTGTTGCTCCTCGAACACTGACATTCGAATCTCCAACTCGTCTCTCAATCCAACTTCCTCGTGCCATCTTCCGCGTTGGAGAACCAATTCCAGTATATGTCACCGTACCTCCTCCTCAAAGATCCGTATTAGAGAGCGATTTGCGCTTGCGCAACTTGAAGGCTGAATTGGTTAGGGTGGTAAAGGTAGGACCTGTAGAACAGAAAGCGGTTGAAGTGTCCAGTCCTGGTGAAGGCACGTGGGAGATTTCCGAAGGTGCAAGGATCTCAGACGATCTGACTGCCCAAAGGGGTAAACCGCCCTTGCCAACCAAAGGAGGATCTATTCTACCTCCTCCGCCTTTGGGATTAGCGACTCCATCTACCTCATCTTCATCACAAGGTGACTCCACTACATGGTCTACGGTCGTCACGCGAAGTGGTGCATCGTGTCGATTCCATCCTTCACGTTCGGTTCAACTTCGCCTGGTGCTTCATAGTGGTAACTTGGACGAAGGGGATCCAGAAGCCAACCCACCGGATGTTGATACTGCAGCAGGCTCGATCACTCAGTCAACTGTGATGCATCAAATATCATTCCACGTCCACGTGGAATTGGCATTCGTAGCACAATCCACTCACACCTCAACTTCTGTCCATGGCAGAATTCCGATTATCATTATTCCAGCGCTTGCCCAACAACCCGAAGTAGCGGATGACCTTGAACAAGGCTACATGAAGAAACATGACAAACCCCCTGTCAAGACGAATAGGGTAACCGAAGACGTTAGTGGTGGTCCCCCTGCATTCGACGATACCATCTCGTCCTCTATCATCTTGAGCCAGGATATCGCTGGCCCATCATTCGATCCCCCTCCTTTTACCTCTGAACCGGGAGGATCCGGCTTACCATCCTTTTACGAAAGTGAAGTAGCCGCAGGTGGATCATCAGCTCCAAGTTACGGTGGAAGCGTACCTGCAGAGCTTCGATTCCCTGGAGAAGGTGTTAGTTATGGTGGAAGCGTACCTACAGAGCTTCGATTCCCCGAAGAAGGTGTTAGTTACGGTTTCAGACCTGAGGATCAGTACGATGGCATATCTCACTCATTTGCCGCTCCTCCTCCTGCGGCTGTCCAAACCGTTGCAGATGTGCAAGCTGCTGCGGAACTCGCCCATCTCATCCAGCAAGTAGCCGACACTCATGCCATGAATATGGTCGTGGGGAATCAGGGAGACAGTGTCTTAGCTCCTCCGGGAGATTTCCTACCACCGCCTCCCCCTGCTATGGATGATCCTATGGACCTACCTCCAACAATTGATGACCGCTTCCATTCGATCTCACGATCACAACTGGAGCGAGAGACGATTGCTTATGCAGCAGCGGCGCAAGTAGAGCATGGCGGGGATCACCCTCATCCACCCCCTACCCCGGGTGGCGGACCAGTAACCAGTCCACCGTCTGTCCAGCCTCCACCTTATCTAGGAGAAACTGGAAACGTTCCAGGATCAGGCGCACCACCCTCCTATCTGGATTCACGTTGAATCATTACCAGATCCTCATATACTTCTTCAAATCGTTGTTCAGTTGTCTTTTTGGGTGGATAGCATCCATAGTAGTTGGAATAAAGTTGAATCTTGATCACACAAAGGCTACTGGGAGTCATAGGAAGACGATGTTGCAGGCCACCGACCGCAAACAATGGTAATATTCCGGGGGACAATGGCTACAGACAGATAGAGACAGAACGACAGCGAGAGCGAGAGATACAATCAAATAATAATCAGGCAGAACGAAGAAATGCCTAGTGAACAGAAGGAAGAGAAAGAGCAGGTAGTATGGTAGAGTGTCCTTGCTCGAATAGATGAGCGCTAGGCGCTCGATTAGAGTAAGGTATAGTATATGCTGCGCATCACTAGAGAACTCAATATCAGTTTCAGCTGTTCAGAGCTACTTCAGTCCAAGAGAAAGCTCACCTTATGCAATGACGCAGTAGCCCATGCCAGAGCCGTTGCCCTTCTCAGCGTCCATTGGGACATCGTTCTCCTCGGAGGCGACTTGAGCGAAGAAAGAGATGTTGAAGAAGGAGTCCATTGCGTTGGTGAGAGTGTGATTAAGTGAGTGAGAAGAGTGAGTGTGTGTAAGAGAGAGAAGACTCGCTGATGATGCTGGGTTGAAGCAAGAGGACCGAGGATTTTATAGCTTTCAAGATCGATCCGTTACCATATCCAGCATTGGCAGTGAACCCGGTATTGTGATAGGACAACGAAGTCGAGGTACAATAGTCATCACATAGAATAATGGGCGTAGCACTCCAGATTCTGCCGTGGTCGTCGACAGACTCGCGCGGTCCTAGAATGGCATTTCCTATTATGGACTATTAGGAAAACGTGGACGTCGGGGAAACAATGCACCACGCGAGTATCAGGAGACGGTTGAATGGTCGATTCGTGAACTTGAAAGGAAATATGCCAGGGGAATTGACTACAATCGGAATGATGAGATGCCCTTTGTGCGCCTAGTCCAAAAACGGAAAGCAACGTGGTCCCGCCCTCTTGTTCGCAACCCCTCGTAAGTGGTTCTTAAGGTCCAAGACAAAGGAGTATTCTTCTTCACTGAGTTCCCCATGGCATGTTTGGTTGCATCTGTCCTTCGAAAGACCCTGAGTTTAGGTTCTCACGGCTCACCCTACTGAGTTCGCCGAACAGGCAGATCAAAGTTCACCCAAATAAGTCCGTGAGAAGACCTGAACCTCATATTCCTCCTATATTCTAAAGAAGGTCGAGTACGCAGGATCACTTATCTGCTTGCATCTCCCATTTATACACCTCAGAAAATTGTCTTACTCGGGGACTTGGCATCAAGGTCTGACGAATCCACCTTCACAGCCCTTACGACAACCATTCGTATCGGTGCGGCGCACGGCGGCCTACTAACTCCATCCAGAAGTCTTGTCCAACTCGAAACCACCTTTCTATCTTCATCAACAATCAAAGATGGACGAACCACAACTCGATTCACCCGTCAACAAGCTACCTCCCGAGCTTTTGTGCAAGGTATTCTTGTATTGCGCCTCCCCTGACTCATCACCTCAAGAGGACGATTTGGGGGATTCGTGGGAGACAGAAAATGGAAACGATGCATCCATCATCCCCCTTACACATGTCTCAAAGTACTGGAAGTTAGCCGCTTTAGGATCTCCAGAGCTTTGGAGCAAAATATGGATAAAGGAAGGCGTCCCTCTATCCAAAACAGCCGAATGGCTTCGACGATCGAGTTCATATCCGCTTGATATCACAATCAATCAGTCTTCATTCGGCTTCGTCCAAGAAGCGGTGAAACTGCTGATTCCTTACTCGTTGAGGTGGAGGCGGTTCAGGTTGCAGGAGAATGTCGATGCTCGTTATGGATCTCAAGCGCTTTACCTCAGGCCAATCTTTTATGAGGCGGCTAATCCTGATCTCGTAACTATATCGCTCCCAAAGCTTGAAGTACTCCAATTGTGCGACCATGCAGCGCTATATGACACCTCGGCGTCCCGCTTCATACACTTGAACACTCCTGCATTGAGAATCTTGCAGATGAAGGATATCAGACATGATTGGAACCATTTCCGCATGGATCTCGGACATATAACTCACTTCCAACTTTCTGAATCCGATCCAAATAAGTGAGTTATTCATGATATGTGATAGCATAACGAAAACCTCATTATACCTATTTAGGCCGTACGTTCGTGATTTGATAAGAATAATCGGTCAAATGGGCGCACTTCAGCTCCTAGATCTCACTATTGATGAAGCTCTCGATGGTAGCCTTGTGCCAGTAGTAGATGGTCACACCATGACCCTCCCATCCTTGAAGAGTCTTTGCTTGACTCTCACAGGATCCTGTCCAGAGCTCTGGACGTGGTTGACGAACCTCGATGCCGCCGAACTCCATTCTATGCAAGTCGTACAATTCTGCCCTGAAGGTACCGATGCAGATGTCCGGTGGCACTCTCAAGTCCAAGAGCGTGGATGGATTCCTTTACAAAAGGCCATTAAATTCCCGTCCCTGCGAGAGGTCAAGTGGCAACCCGGTGAAGAGAGGTCATGCGGAGGGTGTTTCGTTCCCTTTATTTCAGCAATACCCACGATCAGTCGCCTCACTGTGGTTGAGCCATGGCGTCTTCGTTATCCTCTTATACCATTATTTTCCTTCACCAATTGTGCACACCTCCAAAGGGTTGATATATACAGTCCTAGCAACCCTCCGGACTTCGGAAGCGAGGTCACAAAGATAATCCGTCGTGTTAGTCCCAAGGCTCACATCTTTCTCAACGACGTCCTAATCTCGGATGGAAATCACTGATCCTGATGGAGAAGGTGAACAAAGGTCGGATTTCGCCGAGCACTTGTCAAGTCGGGACACCCGAATAGGTTCTAGTGGGTAGAATCCAGCGATCTCAATAATTCACGAGGACAGTTGTATTAATTTTTGTCCTGATCCAACGTATCTTGTTTCAGGTATTCCTTATATACGGTGTCAATGTTCCCATAATTAGCGTAACATTATGAGGATAGTCATCGCGGAGAATAGATCGTGGAAATTCATGTGTGCCTTGAATGACGCGTTGTTTACCAGCTGCCTTTCACTTTCAACCGCCATCGTGCATCTCTTGGTTCTTCTTGGAGAATCGGTAAGCCCACAGCTAAAATTAAAATCTCTCTCTACACGGTAGTTGACTGCTTTCTTGCTTATCGGTACTTGTTTGCTTTGCCAGATCAAAGTCTGAGCACTCAAGTACGTATCACGTCCGGGTCATACGAACCAGCTACCCATCTGGCTCCGTAGTATTCTTCGTATACTCTCCAGTCATTTGCTTTGAAACTGGTACGTGAGTTTTTTGCGATCTCGCTGACGTGATGGGACACTAGCCACGCCTCGTAGTCGGCGCGCCATGAAGGAACTCATCAGTACAGAGGCACTTGTCCTGCATAATGAAAATCGCCCAGCAACGGAGCTCGAAACGAAAGATATCTTGAAGCAGATTTCTGTCCATCAAAAGCACGTTCACGCCGTTGACGAAGTACTGCAACGCCTTCAACGAGCTATCGATGACATGACCGGTTTAATCAATAAGAAGAGCACTAAAAGAAAACGGCACCTGGACGCAATTGCTTTCAAGAATGGTCTTCTCGCACCTATACGCAAGCTTCCTTTCGAAATCATCGGAGAGATACTGTTCCATGTCATCGAAGCACCACCCTATTCATCACCATTACAACTCTCTCGTGTCTGTCGGTACTTCAAGTATGTTATCGATCACACTCCCAAACTATGGAGCCGCTTGCACTTCAAACGCTGCAATGAGGCAAAGAAAGTCTCAGCAAAGGCCATGCCTCTCTCGGTAGCCTGGAAATGGTTAAAGAATGCAGGAGAGTGCCCGATAGCCGTTACTATTGAGCAAGGCCCCTACAAGTTCGGTGAAGCACCACCGCCCTTTCATCTCGTCGACGTTGCTGGCTTTTTAGAAATTCTTTCCGGCCATCGCCTCCGAAGCATCAAGTTCATCGCACACAACCTCAATATTACTAATTTCAGCTCCTTTCTCAGCCGCCTGCAGCTTAGATCTCTCGTCGACCTCCAGTCATTAGAAGTCCAGGTCCCGTACGACTACTGGTTGGAACCCAGGGCTCCTGCACCCTTCACCAATATCCATGATATATTCACGGTAGCACCTCACCTGATCCAAACCATCTCTGTTCCAATGACATTCCTTCCGCTTGATTGTTCAATATTCTCTCACGTCACGGGCCTAACTTTGATGGATCGAGAGGAAGGCTTCCTCAACAGATTGTGCTCACTCTTGTCTCATTGCTCCAGCGTTCAATATCTTTCCATCGAATATGTTGGGTACATGGACGAAATCATGCAGACGGAAACTTCCCTCTCGATGCCTACAGTACAAGAGCTACGTACTCATGGTGACAGCCCGCTAGGATCCCTTTTTCAGAGAATACGCTTCCCGAACCTCCAATTCCTACAAATATCAAGAAAGTACGGAACACTCAAACAGCTTGATACGGCCGTTAAGCAACTCATCCAAACTTCGAATCCTCCACTTGCTGAACTATCCTTGGTGGGAAGTCGGTTCTCCGAAACGACGTTGATCTGGTTCCTTGAACGCTTGCCTGACCTCGAACGGCTTCACCTTAAGGAGATAGGCGTTGCCCATAAATTCGTAGACGCGCTAGTTAGGACACCAACTCCTCGACGACGCCGTGTTTGTCCAAAGCTCACGTGCCTTGACATATCCCAAACGACTCGACTGCGCGTGCTGGATGTTACTGCATTACTGAAAGCAAGAGTACATGATGCTCGTACCGAGGCCAAGAGGGGGAAGAGATTGTCGAAGAAGAAGCAATATCTTGCACCGCCCATGCCATTGAAGAGCTGCATCCTGAACGGAGTGGAGATGATAAAGGATGAAATCAAACTTGAGTTTAATGAGCAAACTCGATAGGAGGTGAGTATGATCAATGGAGCTTTGGCAACGTGGATCGCTCAGTTTGGGATTTCATTCTAGATGAACGTGACCATTGCGCAGCGTGCATGTACATTATTAGATTGTTATGAATGACACAGTATAATTCCATCTTGACGTTGTGACTCGAGTGATCAGATAAGCTGCTACCCCAACAACCACCTCCTTATCTTTTGTACAAGGCAATGGTATGAGATAATTCGTCAAATCACCTCGGCGACATAGTTAATTTTCCCTAGGTGCTGCCCGTCAGGGGTTGACATCGAAAATGATCGACTCTTCGTTTCACCATAATTCCCGCAATCGTGAGGTTGTGTCACTCACTTGATCCGCGTTTCTGTTTCATGTCTAGCACCATTCGGATCATCACAAAGATCGGGAATGACCAGATAGGGTGTAGTTATTAATAGATGAACAATGAACAAAGATTCGTGATTTAAGGTAAATCGTCAAAGGACACTCTTAATGTAGCAAGGGAAACGAAACTGGAAATAAATGTGGTCACAAGAAATCACTGGGTTTTGCATTCTCCAGGTTCGACATTATCGGCGTCTTTGGTAACCTTCTTGCGTGGTTGAATCTCGTCTTCATCTTCGGAGCCCGACTAGACAACGACAACATACAGCGTCAGTGACAGTCGTGGCAGAGTAGAGAGGCATTGCTTACGTCAAAAATGTCTTCATCATCAAATACCATGTCGTCCTCGTCATCATCCTCATCGTCAACGTCATATTCAAGCGCCTTGCCAGTGTAGTAGTCAATCGCTCTTGGTATGATCTACGAGAAAGGAATTGATAAATGGGTTGGATCACAGGATAACATTGGAGATGGGACCCACTTTGTCTTTGAGATCTTCACCGATCTGATAGTCCAATTCCAATTGCTCTTGAGTTTGAGTCAATTCACCTTCATCAACATCTCCTGTTGCCAAATCCTCCATTTTTGGTGGGGCTGGTGGTGAGAAGAAGCGGAAGAAGGAAGGGACTGTCTTGACTCGCTGGATGACCCGAGTTCGATTTGTGTCTAGCAGAGATGTAGTGAAATAAGCAACGTTGAGACGAAGCCTCATTGAGTTGGACACTAACTCTTGTTCCGTTGCTTGCGGGTCTCGATTTCTTTTGTCAGGTCCATGTTCTCCTTCCAATGTATTTCGCTACCCTCCGCCTGGCCGTAGACTGGTTCACCTGAATAACTGAGCTCTTCCTCGTAATTGTAAGTCTTCGTCAAAACCTCCTCATCAAAGAAGTTGTTTGGCGAGAAATGGAACGAGAGCTTGTATCCATGTTTCGGTGCTTCGAGGAATTCGAATCGGATGTCGGTAAGATGCTTGAGAGCCTAGCGAGGGAAAAATGACTAAGTCATATGTAACCAAGTATGCTAAGATTTCAAGCAACGCACCTCCTCGTCTCGTTCTGTGATAAGGGGTGATATTCCAACATGATTCTTCAATGCAGTGAGCCAGAAGTCGGGGATTCCCTTGATATCCTTCTTTTCGTCGGTGTCCTCAGGAATATCCGCAAGCTTAGTCAATTCAGGATCGTCGATCGCAGTCTGAGCTTCTCCAGCGGTAACTTCGGCATCGGTAGGTTCAGCAGCTCCTGTCAAGATCTCATGTCGGCGTTTGAAGAGAGGGTTGTAGAGCCCTAGATACTAATCAGAGTAACCCAACATAAGTCACCTCAATGCCATGTGCTGAAATGGATCTATTCACCTTTTTGTCCAATTCCATAAGCTCTTTACGGTATTGGATCTCCATTTTAGAGTACTGTGTTTGTACACCCTTCAAGCCCTCCACCCTTTTCCTGACCACCCGAGGCAACGACTCCAAGAAATCTACCTCTGTTCCTATCAACCCAGCTAACCTAGCCATAATATCATCACCTGCATCCGATCCTCCTTCATGTTCTGGGATGTCTGGTACAGTCGGACGGGATAATCCCTGAGAGATTGGAGCTGTGACCAAGGGTGTGTTCACCGGAGTCGGCGCTGTCAGCGAGGCACCAAGGTTGTGTTTTGAGATGTTGATTTCTTCAGAGGGCATGGTCGTGAACGAGTGAGAAACGTCGGAGTGGTTGTGGTTGAAAGAGAAGAAAAAGTGCTGTGAATGATACGAATGGCTAATCGAGGTTCTGCCTCGAGGCTCTGAATCGACCTGCTTTTTTTCTTTCTCGTAAATAATGTGACAACGCAACAGGTCACATTATCTCTTTTCCCTCGAACACGCGGGGGCTCGCTGCTCGAATGGAGAAGTCAGGAACGGGTATTGATGACTATTTTTTCATATTAATTGAGTATATGAACATATATGAGATAAGAAAAGTCCATATGAATACAGTCGAAGTCCCCACGATCCACCTTGTTTTTGTACATTAGTCATTGTGTCATTGGCCAAAACTCGCCCAGGGCTGCCGCAATTGCTCTACCAACAGTATCATTGTCCAATCTATCTCCATTTCCAGCTTTGAAGTCCAGAGGTTCCATAGAAGCGGACGTAAGACGAACGGATTGTCGATCTTCCGTATGAACGGTCGAAGGCGTCCATTCATGAGGTTCTCGGTACGGATCTCTGGGATAATGAAATGCCGCGCCATCAGTAGGGATAGTTCCTCCCCATTCCTGCATAGGCGAATTATCAAGTAGTAACGCATCCGGTCGAATCCCAATGATTGGAGCAGGTTCATTCTCGCCTAAAATCCCACCCCCACAATAAGGGTCATACGGTTCCCCGCTAAACCTATCCTCAACTCCAAGTGAGTCCCTTTTAAGCATAGTATGGATATCAGATGGTGGGAGAGGTTGAGGATAAGGGAACGGCCATTTCGGCAGATCGTCATCTTGGCCAATACGATTTTGAGAGAGCTGGAATGAATTATTATCCACCATATCCGTGCTGACGTCCCCAGCATCGTGGATATACGCAGCCAAATCATCCTGCTGAAACGAAGAATCGAACGCAGGGCCGTCCATGGTTTGATCAGGTTCAGACGTGGGTTGAGCAGGCATCTTGGGAGGATCATTTGAGGGTGTGATGTCCATTGGCTGACCAATCGGCACCGAGCCAGGATCACTTGATTTTGGCTCCTCTGATGAGCGTAATGACGTAAGAGGAGATGAAGTGCTATCACATTCCTTTTCCACCACAGCTCGCTTCTCTCTTCCTGCTGTAGAGGAAGGTGTGACCAGATTCCCTCGCGCGGATGGTGCAGGTACGTCCGTAGCAGCGGATACCTGCTCAGCATCTTGTTCGGCGTCAGCTGGTTGCCGTCTGAGCAGTTTTCGACTCCTGGGTTTAGCTGATGATTCGACGTGGTTGCCCTTTTCCTCGTTTCGCTTCCGCTTACATGCCAAGCAGATACACCTGTTGGAACACACTGGACACCTCGACAGTTGCGAATTAGGATCGAATGGAAGCGGATATCTAGCAAACAGACAATATCTCATAAGTGATGAGCAAACATAAACAAGAATCTGAGCTTACTTTGCGAGACAGGAATCACAGAAAGGTTTGGGACACAAACGACAATTCATGGCGATACGTTTCCGATGACACATATGACACCATCTCATCACTCCACCGGACTCCGCATCCTCCTTGGATTTACCTCCCCAAGATTTCTCATGGAGATTGTATTCACTGTCGGATCGATCGTCGTCACTCTGGTGTAGGTATTCGTTGTTCCTCCATTCCAAATGTCGTCGCGGTTTCCGAGGGAATCCTGTGGCATACCGCTTCAATTTACACGAGTTGCTGTTTATGGATATCTTTTCTGTGTCGGAGACGGTGATATAAGGATTGGAGACGGGCACCCATTCGATTTCGGAGTCAGAGGGGTCGAGAGATCCAGTCCGACCAGAGTCTTCCGATTCGGGAACGATATCGGAATCTGGATGTGGATTGTCCATGTAATCCTCGACTTCGTCCAAGAACTCTTCTGGGATGTGCTTATCGTAGTAATCTTCATCCCAGTGATGCAGGTGTTCCTCGGATACCTCTTTGATATGACGAAGACCACGTCGCCGCCGAACCGCATCCACTACATCTTCAGGCTCTTCCACGAATTTGCCTTTCCCCTTCCCCTTGCCTTTTCCTCTACCCGCACTAACAGCGAGTGACGCAAGATAACGCTCTCGTAGCGATCGCCATTCCGGATCTTGCATAAGTGTGGAAACGGAAGGAATTTCAACATTGAGGAGAGTGATGGATGACCTGGATTCGGTTGGCGATGGGACAGAACCGAATTGCTGGGACCGTGACGTGGAGGGTCCAGGTGGGTCTATGGACATTGGAGATGGTGGAGATAGAGCATACAAAAGTGGACGAGCGGGTGACATGGGCAATTGAACGGAATCATCCCTCGATGATGGTAGCAGTAGAGTAGAAGGTGATCGTGCTCGAATGGGACTATCGAATGGAAACAGATTCTTTTCTACTTCTATCCTGGAATTTTCGCTGTTTGGAACCGAAGATATCGGAGAGCGCTTCCTCTTTAAATTATTGGGAGTTTCTGGATTTAACGGTACCTGAAAGGATTTAAGCGTTGGTTTATTGGGAAAAGGCAAATACTAATGGATCAGATGACATTACCACTCGCAACCCGAATTTTTTGAGGTATTTGTTATTCCGAGCCAGCCACGTTGCAAGATCCATCTCTTCCGCAGAGTCCTCAACGTTTGAAGTTGCGTTGGAGGGTGAGGAAACGGGTTTGGGTGAAGATGCGGTCGATCGAGGACGCCGCTTCGGAGGGCGTAGGTCAATGTCGGATTCGTCCAATAAGCTCTCGTGGCCACCTGCACTATCACACACGATGCTTGAGTCTGTCATTGTAGTTGACCGCTGAGATGAAGCTGGTTTTGGTGGTTGCTTCAATTTTGAACGGGATGTTGAGAAGCGTCTTTGTTTAGACGGTAAGTTAAGCGTGTCGATCGTCTAAACAACCGCGCAAAGTCAATGGCGATAAGCGTGTGATAGGATGTACTCACATCATCTTCCGTTGTATTCTCTCCTCGAATTGGAACCTTTCCTTTTCGTCGAGAGACATCAACGCTGGTGATTTTAGCCGTTTGTTGATTCCGCTTTATGGGTCCTGAACGATGGAAGAATGTGGCTGGATGAATGGACTCATTATCGCTTTCAGACTCTTGTTTTTGCGGTCTTGGACGACGACGATGAGTGTAATCAATCAATGGTTGTTTGCGGCTGTTGCGGGCGGATGCCATCCACGAAAAAAACCACAGAGATGGCTCAACACTCTTGAATAGTGTCGCTTAAGGCGATGATACAACCTTTGCGAGAGAAATTGCCTTTTGGTGACGATGAAAGTAAGAAATAAGAAATCAAAGCAGAAAAAGCAGAATTATCGGCAAGACAGGGCGTTTACATCTCCCCGGTCCAAACTCGGACGCTACATTTGTTGGGTCACAACTGCAACAAACAAAGTCATCATGGGCTATAATTGGCTGCTGTGAGTGTATGATATTATGTGCACTGGTGTATCATTCACAAGGAATAAGAACTTGCAGTATGATATTGGGAGTACGGAGAAAATGATGAGTAGTATTCGCGCTGGAGTGATTCTCACCATTCTCTTGTTCTCGGGTATCCCCGCCATGGATCCGGTCCTGTGATTAGTAATTCCTTCGTACGTGCTTGTGCGCACGGTCTTTTCGAGAGAAAATAAGCCCATTCACTGTCTCTCAGCATCAGAAACGGCATTTCATACAAGAGCATCAAAGGTTCCAAGCCGAAATAATACCAGCTAGCACTACACTCACTTTATGCCTCCAATACGCACAGTAATCTATGATGCATTTATAGCCATTAATATAACACTGATTTAATTATACAGCTCGTAAGCTAGATAATTGCCTCTTGAGACGCATTGGTGAGTCTTGGCAGCACGTGATAGTAGAAAGCCAACCGCGGAGTGAGCTAGCCCAAAAAGGTAAGTTGTCAGGGGTAGTCCAGCTTTATTTTTGTATTTTTGTTTTTACGCTGAACCATGAAAACAACGATTGAATTGCTTCATTCAATCCATGTCTCCATGACGCACTAAGTCGCTGCACGCCTAGCCCTTCAATTCATTCCGTAGGCTATAAAAGTAGCCGCGATAACGACTCTTTGATGCTATCGCTTTTCCCCCTCTTCTTTGACAACCCAGCTTTCTCGTCTACCATGGTCGTCGCTAAAGCTACTCGTCTTCCTAGCAAGGAAAAGACTAGTTACTCTTCTCATCCTACAT
>WSTZ01000101.1:0-28105 GCA_019632295.1 Tulasnella sp. 418 | reverse complement strand
AGAGCAAGATCGTCTTGATCGAAATCCGGAACTAACACACCACTTGCAGAGTCCAACCCAATCCAACATTCATTGACGTCGTCCGTCAAGACGTCAGACACATTGATGATCCCTACGTTATCCTAGCAGCAGTCTACCTCATTCTCCGTCTCCCTATTGGTACTCCAGCATTTCTAGAAGAAGGTTTCGACATCGAGGCCAACCTTCAAACCCCTCACCACTTGCATCTCATTGGCCTCCGTGAACCAAAATCCTTAACACCTTCATTCACTCCCGAGGAAGAAAAGATCCGAAACTGCCTCGCCAGTGCCGAAAACATCCATCTCGCAATCTACGATCTTGCTTTGACTTTGGGTTCCAAGTCGATGGCCGACATGCAATACAAAGGTCCTGTCCCGTAAGTAAAGTTTTTCTCTTTGATCATAAAGTGCAGAAGTTGACCGTCTTCAATTAGCATTAGCCCGTCCGATCAAAAGCTCTTTTTCCAATCCCAGAGAATTGCTTTACAATACTTCAACTACAATCTCATCATCCAAGAGGACTCCTTCACAGCATTCTTAGACTCACTCTTCCCCTTCAGACCTGTCGGCATGCATCACAACCTACATTACTACGTCACCGCAAAAGTTCTCAAGTCAGGCTACCCTCGCATAGAAAGGACCCAAAAGACGCTCAAGTCACTCATACCACTTCCTGCTACGTTTTCTAAGGACGAAGATGAAGATTTGGCCGAAAAGTTGATGGCTGAAGCAGCAGATATGCTGTTCATTGTTCCCGTCGCTCCCCAAAGCGAATTTCCAGAAGAGGACAAGGAAGATGATTCGCCTGCCACTACCTGCACTCCTGCATCCGTTTCATCCATTACTGCTATCAAATCTCCCAAAGCGGAGAGGGAACTCACTGTCACTAATCCAGACCCGGAGTCTCCAGAACCTCTTTCGCCTACTTCATCCGTTACCTCCGACGCAACCCTTGCTACCTGGAAACGGTCTTCCGTCTCTTCCTCGACCTCATCCCTCGTAGCTCCCGAGGTCAAGCCTTCCGCTGCCTGCTCTGCTATTGTCGAAGAAGTGGTAGTAGCTGAAATCAAGAGTGTTTCGCTTTGGGACAAATGCATGGAGTTTTTGACTCCCCTTTACGAATTCATCGACTTTATGGGCAATCCTGAAGACATGGATTGAACTCCTCGTCGGAGTTACGTGCTTTATACATTCGAGTTACGTTACTTATTGTTTTGGTTATTCTATCTGCATGGACTTGTTATGCTTCTCATCGTTATCGTAGATTCTTACACTAACTTCCAGTACACTATATTCGTATACGAATCAAACCATCCTTCACTGGATGATTACTGGCTCTGTGTTTTATTGGATTGCTGACTAGCAAAGTGTTAGAAGGACGATTCTTGAATTTGTAGGTTGTGATTGATTGGGTAGGGGCGACTGTCGTTGCTCATCTTTTGTCTCAAGTTCACGTTGAGGATCATCGCTCATAGATAAGCCTCCTCCACACTGCTCCATTAGATGGGAGCACCTTTTGTTTTGTTGAGATACTAGCCCTTCTTGCTTTGAAGTATCTGCTAGACTCAAGCACACTAGCGATAATCGCAAATCTTGGGCAGCAGAAAACCTCAGTTCACGCACACCATCTGAATGATTATGACCAAGTGAATTGAATCTATCGAGAAATAAAACCAACAGGTTGGGCAGAACGAAATCAAAAAAGTGCCCGAAGAATGAACAAGAAATTTGAGAAAAAAAGGAGTGTTCAACGGCCGTCATAAAGCGAAGACCCAGGAACCCAAAGGAATGATGGTTATGAGGGTGAGAGTGGGTAGGGATACCAGTGCAGTGATCGCTAGACGAGGGAAAGGAGCGTGAGTTTGATGTTAGCAGATACAGGCACCGATGTAGGAGCTCACCTTAAGCGATAACGCAGTAGCCTCCGGGATTGCCATTGCCATCCTCAGAGTTGGTTGGGACTTCGGATTGTTCCTTAGCGAAGAAGGATGGGATAGTGAAGAAGGAGTCCATTTCTTTTGGTTTGTGAGTAGGTTTGCTTTGAGACGAGAGGAGTAACTCCGAGTAGTGATGAAGAGCTGGTTGAGCTGATGCTGAGCTGAAGTCTTTCTCACTGGCCTTTATATGCCATCCCTGCATATACTTGTCAATCTTTGCCAGCAAGCAGGGATGCATTGACGACATGGATGTCGGACAATCATCATGATGAAGAATAATGGGAGAACTTTTCCGGCCATCACCCCGCACCTGTCAACGAGATCATCAAACGTCGGCTCGGCGTTCCAAGGGTGCGCAGCGGCGTGAAGTGCCTGCTTGGACGTTAATTTCCTGACTCGTGGATCAACAATGGCAGTGGCATAGAGGCTTAGTAATCGTATTTTCGTATACATGAAGGGTTCACATCGGTAACCTTATCTGTTCCGATTGTCTTCAAATGAAAGTTGTATCCTGGACTCCAGACCATCCTGCGGCGAACTCAGTGCTTTACAAAATAAGAGGCCGGTAGAGACTTCGCGAAGCAAGTATCCGGAGGCTGCAAAATCCATTTGGGATGATCAAACATTTGCGTGCCTCAGCAACCTGGAAAACCTCGCCCGAAAGGACAGTTGACCATCCCTTGCCGTCCTTGCCGAACCACGGCTACCTTGAGGTAATATCAAGTACGCAATAATGGCCGGATAGGAGACATCTAGTCAACCCCTAAGACGTGCCCACGCGATGCTTTAATTTTGCTCTTTGAAGAAGTCCATCGGGCATAGAGATCTGGCGAAGAGCGTCATTCTGAGTCAAGCAATGACAGACCCTTGTCGTCTTCGAGTAGCCAAGGAGGAGCCCTAGGATGCGAAGATGCAACAGCAAGGTTAAGCATTACGAACAAAAGGACGAGGTGGCTCGAGTAGACGAGTTGAGGGATTGGAGTGTATGCTGTCGCAGAGATCTCTGTGATCGATCAGTGCCTGAGCTAAGGTGGGTAACACGGTGGGGCAGGAATCAGTACTGCCTATCAAATGTATTGAGTGCCTGCCGGGTGACAACGGCCTTCAATGAATTAAAATGGCAAGTACGGTATTGAGACTTGGATAACCCCAAGAGAGAGAGAACGCTTTCCCATTGTTAATACGAGGTTCTCGAAATATTTAGCATCGGGAAACCCTTTGCACCACTTTGATGATGTCTCGCGGAATTACGAAAACTCCTATGGCGCTTGATCGGGGTGATCCAAGGGATATCATTCAGTAAAGATAGCAATCCCTACGTGATCCAACGCCAAAAGATGAACTTGAGCTTCACAATCATGATCCAAATGATCAAGTGCCCATAGTAACTTGAGTACACTTCACAATATCGAAGTATTACAACTTTTGGTTGGCTTTGAATGCAATGACATCATTGATATCGGAACTAGTTGACAGTTGACGACATTGCTGAATGCAAGTGTACGTGATGGTATGTCTCAGTGATCAGGATACTGGAACGCTGAGTTAGAATTCCTATCTCCCCGCAATTCTACTTGCCAAATCGGTAGACAAATAGTGATATAGGGAGCCGCTTGACTTTTCACTGCCTGTAACGAGGGCCAATACTTATGGAAACTTTCTCAGCAGTCAAACGTTGAGAGTTTCATGAGGATGCAATTCGATGTTTGTCTTGAAACTTTTCACGTTGGTATTCGGGTGGTAACTATGGGAAGCTGAAATGTTTATGGCCTAACTCGATCGGCGCCAGCCCGAATTTCGAGGACACTGTGATCGTCACCTATCAACTGACACATCTAGTTGAGATCACGGTAGACGTTGGCAGCGGGCTCGGTGTTCCGGTATCAGTCAACATTGTAATCATATCACGGCGGGGCATGGTCATTATGGCGCAATCCCACAGGTCGAACACATAAATACCACGCTCTTTCTTCGCACAACTCACTACATCTGGATGGCAGACGAGGCTGGTGCATACAAGGTGTTTGGTTATGGATCGTTGATCTGGAAGGTGGGCAATTTCATCTGCGTAACTTTGGTCCAGTCGCTGCAACCATCCATGCAATTTCACAAAGCCGCCTCCACATGCAATCACGGAAGGTAATGGCGAATGTTTCCATCCCCGAAGCTTGCATACTTAGGTCCTCTTCTCCAGTTCACGGCTTCCTCAAAGGCTACGATCGTCGATTTGCCCAGAGTTCGAGTGACCATCGTGGGACGCCAGAGGTGACCAGCAACCCTTTTATTTCCTGCTTCAAACAACCGATCTCAAAGTAACCCAAGAACCCAGGAAGGGTTGTTACCCTCATACACGTGGAAGATTGGCAGTTGTTTTCATCCGCAGTAAGAGCCAAATTGGATATTGCGGAACCATCTTTGAGCCCGATGTGCGCATGAGCTAGGATCCCTTTCCTGAGGACGATATTGTCTGGGGAATAGCCTATACCATCGATCCCAAGTACTCTGAAGAAGTGAAGGCCTACTTAGGTATGTAGTTGAAGCGTTCATATCATACCATACTCACGAAGCTTTCAGACTATAGAGAAAAGGTATCTCTCAAACATCAATCACCAGACCCGTTCGGATTATGACGATTTGAATAATTGAATAGGATGGTTATACCGAAGAGACCATAGACGTGTGGGGCATAGTGGATGGGAAGGAGCAGGTCGTCGTAAGAAACGTAAGTCACCATCAGCGCCTTTCCACAATCCTTCTGCTGAATGATGATGTATAGGCTACAGTAAGCATCATCTCAGCTGCAGGTTCCCGATAATTGTGTAACGTAGATAGGTCTATGTGGGTAGACCAGATAACCCCTCGTTTGGTAAGTCATTTTGAATAGACTGATTGCAAGTCTAATTATTCGGAGCAGTGGGCTGTGAGCCCATAGATCAACTCGCCAGGCACATATGGAAATCTGAAGGTCCTTCCGGTAAAAATAAGGTAAAATCTGCACAGTCACGTAAATCTATATAGCTCACGATTGATCTCATAAAGGAGTATCTATATAAACTCGCGGAATCAGTCAAAGCTTTGGCACCAGAGTCATATGATTCCCATCTAGATGCATTAGAAGTACGTTTTCTCACCTCGTCATCTACGTCTGCTTATTCAGCTTTCACAGACTCGTGTCAAAGCTCTTGATGTGTCGGAGAATGTGGATGTAATACCGACAATTCCTTGAATCACTAATGATCTTCAACCAGCCACTATCTCCGTGATTTGTGTGGCAAGCTGAACAATAATCCGACGATCTAAGCACTATGCTTCGACCTTTCTTTGTCCAAGGCGACGAAGGTCGCCAAAGTATGGCCTTGGATTGCCGCGCCTTGGTGGCTGCTATTCCTCCAGCAGGTAAGGTCTTTGTAACAAAGATTGTCCTTCCTGTGACCAATATGTCAAAAAGCAGATTCTTTGCCCACTATCGATACCTCAACCGTTCGCTTCGTCCTCGCACCTCCAAGCGTACTCTCGTGGGAACTCTTAGGAGGTCACTTGACCTCTTCAGTTGGATTATGCAATACCTCTCAAATCTCGACTGAACTGAGGCCACCTGTTTACCCGAACGCATCTTCCGGTTCAACTCGGTTCTATCAAAGCTGTTGATCACATCTACTCGCCTTGACCGCATAGCTGCGGTATTCGATCTAAGCCACTGTGGCTAATTAAGCGATGCATGCATCCTTTGAAATCTGAGACATAATATAAGGAACAAGTCTGGTACCTCGACAAACCAGCATCAGACATTGACTTGTTTCTCCCTTTCTCTTTCCTACTCATATCCCCTCCCAGTTAGTCCAATAGCGGCTAAGCCCCAGCACTGCGATCACGGTATCAAAACTTCCTAAGACACAAAATTCTAAAGACAGAAATTCCCAACAAATCATTCCCAAAATGGTTATTCCCAAAGAATTGAAGCTGACGGCGAGTGTTCTAGGACTCCTTCTCCGAAGGGTCCAACCGGAGCTGACCTAATCTTCTCCGGACTAGATCTTCGAAAAAGATGAACTCGCAATCTTCTTGGCTCATGCCGTATGGGCTTTGCCTTCAAGACCTCTGAAACATCGTGATTGGATAGAAGAATGTAGTCCTCACGCGCCTTGGTTCCGTCAGATTTATGAATCGTAAGTCATCACCGAACATAACTTTCATTCGGGCGCTTTCATCATATTACTTTGGCCTATAGGCAGCCGCCCAGGCAGTTCATCAGTGAGGTAGTGAGGGATATGGCAGCACTTGATGATGTCTATCAACCACTCGCCTCGCTGTACTACCTACTCCGGCTTCCGATTGGCACTCCGTCAGAATGTCCCAGACCACACTTCACTGGAGCAGAAGAAGATCTTCGAGTGTTGTTAAACAACTGCGGGCCTCGTTGCATGTACGAACTCGGCCGAGTGCTAGACTTCAATTCCACCTATCGTCCAAAATTGTGAGTTGGTTTGGTTACAGATCTTATGCTTAATTTAAGCTGATACGCACACCATTTGAAAAGCAATACGCCTTGCGATGAAAGCCTATTCCTAAAGCGACACCGCTTCTCTCTCCTCTGCTTGGACTATGTCACGACAATGACGGTTGACGAATGGATTACGTTCCTCGACTCCATCAAGGTTTTCCTTCGTCCAGTTCTCTTCTCCGCTGCAACCAAAATCCAGAATATCGCTCTCGAAGCAACCAGACGCAATCGTGCTCAAGCCAATCGATCCCACCTCGACCTTCCTGTCCCAAAGGAGCGAGCCTCTCCCATCGATATACCTGAGGCAAAACCGCCCAAGAAAAGCGAGTTTTTTCAGGACCGATCCCCTGTATCCGTATCTCCGTTTTCTGAGATCGGGATTGAAGACCTCCGATCCTACTTCGACACTTCGGACAATGAAGAACAATATTCCTCTTCATCCACATCCTCGTCTCCATACCTTTCATCGGGATCATCCTTCTCATCAGGGTCATCCTCCTCGATGTCAGTACGGACACCCAGAGATGCAGACTTCGTCAACACGACTGGTGACGAAGACAAGGTTACCAAATCAGTTGTACAGCCTTCGAACATCTCTCTTTTGTTTCAAGAGCTTATGCAATATAGATTGGCCTGAGCGCAGGTGTTGGTGGGATCGCATTTTCTTATTCGGTTTTGGTTTTGGGGGGTTGCGGATAGACAGGACATTGGAGTTGGATCTTTATATTTATTCATGCTACATTGTACAACAGTCTTCTTGCTTTCGAATTCGTTTATTATCTTTTCCATTCATTTAATTGTGGATTCTGCACACGGCATGGAAATCCCCCTTCCATGTACTCGGCAAATTGATACCCATTAAGCGGCTCGGCATGGACAATAACACGCGGCCCAACGATGTTTGTTTGTCTCCTGAACCTGAACCACAGCGAAAATCTTACTCATCTTCAATGGTCCGTGCGTAATGAGCTAAATTGCATAAATATCCCTCTCATTGCATTGATGATTTCTCATACTTACCTTGATGGGGTGATGCGCCTTCATGTTTGCGCTCACCAGCGATGGGCAGCTGCCAGTGCACGGCGACCACATTGGACCCAGCAGCTGGCTGTTGTTTGTCTGGTCCTCTGGGCCAGGCACTGTCTGAATATTTTCCTGTTCCCTCTCCGGCCTTCTTGGCTGGGTTGGGCTCTTCCTCTTTGATCGTCTTTAAACCTAACCCTAACAGATCTGCTTGGACCACAATATCATGTAGATAGTCTTGCATTACGAAGGCATACATTGTAATCGATGTGATAACTACGTTCCTGCTCAATCACGTGGTTTAAACACGCGCACGCGCACTCGTTTAATGAGCACACTAGCACTCGTAAAAGGTATCCAATTCAAGGTAATAATGTGCTATCCTGAGCCTTAGGCATTTTTGATGCCAAATTGGCATGTGGTAGGATCTGTTTCTTTCCTCGTTACATATGTGTAGACCCGCATTTGTTCAAGCATTTTGCACCTATGATCCAGTTGTATCAGTATATTGGGCAACTGAGAGTGCACGAATACTTACGAGAGCATCAGTAGTGCCAGAAGGGATTTCGGTGAGTGCGCCAGTGACTGCCATAGTCTTGATCTTGGTGGCAAGCTCTGCCGGAGCAATAGGCCCTGCGGTGCTTAACAGATAGGCAGCGAGACCTGCTCCAATAAACTAGGTCACTGATGAACAATGGTTTGACTTATCGCGAAGTCCGTACCTGCAACATGAGGAGTAGCCATAGATGTACCCGAAATCTTCTTGGTGGCGTTAGGAGAGCCCATCCAAGCAGAGACGATATCAACTCCTGGTGCAAAAACGTCAACGACTTCGCCGAAGTTGGAAAACTTCGCCCTTGTATCGTTGATGCCCATGGCTCCAACAGTTATGACGGTGGGAACACGAGCGGGGGATGTTTGGCCTGCATCAACATTCTCGTTTCCCGCTGCAACCACGACGTGAACACCAGCCTCGACCGCCTATCATAACAGGAATGAGCAACCATCCGGTTTGAAGGCGAGAGGACTCACAGCGGACACTCCCTTATCGAGGACCTCATCTGCAGCTCCTCCGAGAGACATTGAGATGATGGATGGGTGGCCAGTTTCTTTCGCTCGTTTGATCACGTAGTCAATACCAGCGATTATGCCTGAAGTAGCACCAGATCCTTCATCCGACAGTACCTTTACCGCAAAAAGGTTGGCCTTCTTAGCAACACCGAACTGTTTGCCACCAATGGTTCCCGCGCAGTGAGTACCATGACCATTTCCATCCTTGTCTCCTTCAACTACAAGAAGGAGAAAGGGTGAGATTATGAGATGATATTACTCAAGAACACGCACCCGCAGAATAGCCCCACTTCGCACGTCCTTCGAATTGCTCATGCTCAATGTTGATCCCCTAACGAACGGGATATTTGATCAGAGGATCAACTAGTGTTTCAGTATGGGACACGGCATGATCGAGCTTACAGTATCAAGTACATATACATCCACACCCTCTCCGGCTTTGTCGTCGTAGGTATAGGTATAGGTCAACCCATCTGTATCAGTGCCATTTAGCTTTGCCTTTTGTGAGATTCTGTTGAGACCCCATGGCGCGTCAGATCTAGGAAGCAGAGCTCATTAGACGGAGGCAGAGTTAGAATGGTTCACGAATGGTCTCACTGAGTAGCCTTGATCGAGAAAATGGCATCTTCGGTGATGTATTCAATATCCTTGCTCGATGTCAGAGCATCGAGTACTTCTTTAGTGAAGCTTCCGGAGAAACCATTGAGATTCTTTGGGCAATCTGATCAGTCATGTCATCAGAGGGATTGTGCATGTCACTCACCGAGTCGCTATACTCATGAGTAACAGTAGAACCTTGGCTCAGGTGGGGTAAAAGCCAATCAAGAGTGCTTTTCTTGTCAACGCCGTCTTTGAGCTTGACGATGTATGAGCCATCTACCTTCGCGCCCGAGACGCGCTGCACCTCAATCTGGGAGGATGCAGGTGCACTGAAGACGGGCACCAATAAGAGAGCGAGCGAAGCGAGAGTGGAGAATGTAGGCATCGTCAATCAGTGAATGAGGAGTTGAGAATGAAAGAACTCTTGGATGTGCAGAACGTTTTGTTGATGTTAGAGGCGCTCTGAGATACCTTTTATAGCTTCATCGCTGACCCACCCAAGGCAGACCGTCAACGTCGTCTCAGAAACAATACAGACAATCACTTCAGCAAACCATAAGGTATGAGAGAAAAGATCTCTGTCCAATGCGTTGAATTTGGAGTGAGAAAGTTAGTCGAAGAGGCATCTCATGAGCGACACGCTCGATGAGCTGATGGACGGCATTGACCAAATAGCGACGTCGTAAAGTTCGACACGCTAAAGTCCTTCCTTAGCGCCTTGGATGACGACGAGGGGCTGCCGCACAAAAATAGGGTTTGAAATGAGGTAGCAGACTGAATTATTTTGTGGGAGATCGGCCCGCCCCTGCGACCATGCGGGATTTTTGCCAGCCTGGATACCATGCTTGTTATGTTGTCGGGTGTCATAATGGATGGAAGCCGCCGCGCGGTGTTCACGAGTGTTCCACGGACAACTCGAACACGTGAGGATCGGGGTCTACAATGTGTTGAGCAAACCTAAACTCCGCTGGAATAGCCTTCGATCGTCTGATGAAGCTCTTCAGCCGCCTTGTCGGTAATGAAGCAGGTAGGAATGATGTGGTAATGTATTGGATTGATCGCATTGTCTAGGAATGGATGTTGAAAATTCTGAAACCCGAAAAATGTAATGATACAAGTCCATTTCTCCCCATTTTCACCTACCCACATTCTCCATTAATATTTCATCAAATGTCCACTCGCTAACAACACTGCATTCTCCTCGGCCCACCTTCCCTGGTTTGAAGCCAAACCATGCCAAAAACCTCACGAAAACAGACAGCTTCTCATACCACCTCCGCATGAAGTCCTTCATCAAGGATCGCTCATCAGAGCTTGAGAGCCAGTAAATGTAGTAGTACCATACGTCCCAAGTGCACATCCGTTGCGGATAAGTGCCTTCATCCGAAGTGGTCCTGTCCTGACGATGGAGCGGGTCTCGCGGCCACACAGTCAGGAAACGCGAAGGATGAAGAAACATCAGAGAGTTGAAGAGATTTTGATCCTTGCCAACAAATCGGTTGGAGGCCAAGTAGGTGTCATGCAGGTCATAGAACGCCTTATACCACCAAGTAACGGCAGGTAGCTGGCCTCCAAAGAAAGAACCTTTGCGGGAAAATCGTCATGCTTCTTCGATGCAACTATGCATAAAAAACTACATACCTTCGGACATCATGTACAGATCCAATGGGCCATCTTCTTTTCTCCAATTTGATGTTTTGTACGATTTCTCGGGCGCATCGAAGATTGGGATGAAAAATAAATCTTGAGGAGAAGTTTCCACTCGCTTCGCTCCAGCTTCGAAAACTTGACGGACTCTCCCCACATCTGGCCAATTGACGAAGGTATGTCTCTGTCTCAACGCACCCGCATCCGTCCAGAAGAACCACTCCGTCTTGTTTCCAGCATATTTTGTGGCTGCATCATGGAGCAGCCAAGCCTTGGCATTCCAAGTGGCATAGAGCGCAGCATTATGACGCCTCCACTCCGGGTCCAGCTGATCATGCTGACGTTGATATACCTCTTCTAAGCCTTTCATCGCGGGTACATGGAAAGGAGATTCAAAGCGGGTGTCAATGATTACCGGCAAATTACCTCGTAATTGCTTGATGGTTTCAGAGAAAGTCGGAGAAGTATATATGACAAGTGGTGTGGACACTTGACTTAGGAGGAGGGAGAGCCAGGAAGCATATTCTTGAACTGTATGCTTCGACGTTGGTAAAGGAAAAAAAGCTGAAACGAGGATGATGGGTGTAGTATTGAAGTCAAAATTTGCGACTGGAGTGGGCATTTGGATCACATCTGTATTTGAGTTGTATCCATGCCGAGAAGGTAGTGGAGAAGAGAGGAGATGAGAAATCAACCATAAGCTGATGAAAACTCCGCAGCAAACAGCTGGCCAGATGCGCTTGCTGAGTCGAGCTGAAGCAACATCAACCGCATGCTGGATATGACTAGCTAGCCATTCCGATGACTTTCTCCGTCCTGGAAAGGTGTATACCATGAACGAGGGAGGGATGGGATGACGGGGAACACGGCGAAAGGTTGATTCCGTGACGCAGCACAGCATGACCGTCGAAAAGGGTCTCCTGTGATTTGTTCGGACATCCCCGTATCTCCGCCTTCTATCGGTCTATCGGATACCTCCGACTTCAACTTCTTGAGGTCCTTAGGTTGATTGATATCTAGTCCGATACAAATATAGAACATTCTCATGCAAAGCTAGCTTTCTAAAATGTTGTAGCAATCCCATACACAGTGCCATCCTGAATCGCTAAGACGGCTGTTCGAGTTCTGCCCGAGTGGTTCTCATATCATCATATACTTTATACGACCGGAGCCGGTGGCAAGCGGCCACTACAGTACCCTCATAGCAATTCTGTGAGACACCTGTGAGATGATCTCATTCATTGGAGGACATTTAATAGCGAAAAGGCCGCTTCTTCGATACTTTCCACTTGATGAGCCGAAGAGCTGTTGCGGCCAAAGTAATGGTTCACCGAAAATGGTTCACCGAGATGGGCTTGACGGCCAGGGGTAGTAGATGTTGCTTACCAAATCAATGTTTTACTTATCTCACTGCACCCCCTAGCAACTACTACGATGGGCAAACTCAATTTGAAGGACTCGCTACTACCTCAGCCTCCGTCTTTCAGTCGTAAGAAGGCCTATGAGCTGAAAACGGTGCTCGGAAAAGGAACATTCGGAAAAGTCATCAATGCTACTTGGACCCCTCAGAATGGCAAACCCCTCGATGTCGCGCTCAAGGTCATCCCCAAAAAGCGCGTGAAGGGTAATGAGAGTGCAGTTTGGAGTGAGATGCAGGTCTTACGTGGATTGGATCATCCTAACATTGTGAGTTCTTGATGGCAAATTTGTTCTTCACCTCTAACTCGTCTATGCCCCACAGGTTAAGTTCTACGAGTGGTTTGAGTCTCGAGACAAGTACTACCTTTCATTCGAACTTGCGACTGGAGGAGAGCTTTTTCAGAGGATAACAGAACGGGGTAGATTTACGGAGAAGAATGCAGTCGTTGTTCTCCGGTTAGTCGATATTATAACATTTGGTCTCATTGTCAGGGTTCTACAGCGCATCCTTTTTTTCATTCCTCCAGGTCCATTTTGTCTGGTGTTCAATATCTACATACTCACGACATTGTCCATCGCGACCTGAAGTATGCCTTCAGCAAATTGTCAGCTATACAATCCGATTAACCCTCCTCATTTAGGCCCGAAAACATTCTTTATCGGACCAAAGCTGAAGACTCGGACATCGTTATTGCTGATTTTGGAATGTAAGCTTTTCATGGTTGTTACATTGTTAGTGATGATGGACATACGTCATTATTCTCTAGTGCAAAACACTTGGACACGCCTAATGAGCAACTTCACTCAGTTGCTGGTAGTTTCGGTTATGTTGCCCCAGAAGTCCTAAACAGCAAGGGCCATGGAAAGCCGGTTGATATATGGAGTGTCGGGTATGTATCTATCAAGCTCATCGTTATCGCCTGAAATTGATCTCATTGGTTGCAGTATCATCACTTACGTTCTCCTATGCGGTTATCCACCATTCCGATCAGAGGATCCTGCAGAACTAGTTGCGGAAACTACTCGGGGCAATATTCAATTCCATGATCGATTCTGGAAGAACGTGTCGGATGAAGGTCAGATCACAATTTCATACTCTTGGGTTTAGGTTTCTCATGTCGTTCCTTTTTTAGCGAAGGGATTCGTCAAGACACTGTTGAACGTCGATCCAGCCAATCGCCCGACTGCTGATCAGGCGTTGAAGGAACACGTGAGTTGTGTTCAAATCTCTTCATAAGCGCAGACCAGCTAACTTTCTTCATTAGTGGTTGACAACTCACAATCCTTCTACCGAGCACGATCTCTCCGAAGGATTGAAAGCTAACTTTAATCCTCGTGCTCGCTGGCAATCAGCGATTACGAAGATTAGGGCGGCAAACCGGTTAGGCAGCTTCAAGAAAACGACTGAGATCATCAAAGATGGAAAGACGACAAGCGATGAAGAAGAATCCGACGATGAAGGACTTTCTAAACCTGCTAGTCAAAATGACAAGGGTAAGACATCGGAGACGGCATCTTCCAATGTGAAACCCCAGGGTACTCCAGAGATCAGGACAACTGCGCCCACGCTCCCATCCGAGGTCTCATCAAGTACTCCGCAGTCCTCTGGCAAGAAACAACAAAAGGCAGCAATTTCACGCCAATCTCTTTCCTTGCCTTCCTCACCCACCACTGGTCACCTTTCACCACTTCCTACTCCTAGCGCTCGCTCAGAGCATCTTGATTCAGATTCTGATGACGATGCCTCTGCAAGCATGCCTGGCTCTTTCAACTTTGGCACGCCAAAACGCCGGCCTGTTGACGTGTCAAGAAACAGCAGTTCACAAAGTGCCCAATCAGGGGGAAGTGGTAACAGCGAGAGCTTGCTGGCCTTGTTCGGTCGACTTGCCTTTAACCGCACCCCCACTAGTTGATCTCGGGTTCCGTTCGATGCGCTACCTGGCAGGCCAAGTCGCAAGTCGGAATCACTCCAAATATCTCTATATGATCGATACACGTCTTTCTCTTTTGTGGCTGTGCGTTATTTGGTTAGCGTGTTCAATTCATTTTGGACCAGTGGCTCGTGCTCTCCAGTGATCTTCATGCTTAGGTAATTAGCTTGTACTGTAGACCATGACCGGGATGTTTCTCAATACAATATCTTAACCTCATTGTTGGAGGTTTGAGTCAATGGGCTGGAAATGGTATATTCTATCCTATCTACGGGCACTCTATGGAAACAAAAACAAAGCAAAACAACACAATACATAATAAGAGCATGAAACACCTAGTAAACCTGAATCCTAATTTGGGTGAGCCACCTAAAGTCAATAGTAACATGGAGCATAGCATGAAGAGAGTGCCGTGCGAGTATACGTGTTACCTCCTATCCACTACTCCCTCTAGGACGCTGTGGTGGATAGAAGTCTAAATTGGGGTCTATGGCCGGCTCTTGAGGACGGCTTGGGTGCCAGTAATACCGAGAATGACTTGGCCTAGGGGCTTGGGATGGATAGCCATGGGGAGGGTATGCAGGAATAGTGGGCGTAGTGCTAAGATATTGGGAAGAAGATTGGTATGAATTGTAATTTGGCTGGACCATCGAGGAGCCGGCAGGATAGAGAGCATTCGAAATTGAAGGTGCATTTTGAGCATATGAGGGGTGGATAAAACCGATTCCTGAGCCGTTTGGGAAAAGTGATGTACCATATGTGTTGTATGTTGACTGTGTCGGTGTTTTGTTCTGCTCGACAGGAACGGAGGGATACGGGTGCATTCCTCGATCGTCAAAGATTGGAACGTCAGATGGGCCACCTGCCACCGTTGTGGGACTATGAGAGATATTAGTGAATGGGGATATGCTTGGTTGCGTGGATGGAGAGCTTGAGGTATAGATTGTTCCGCTGGGGGAGTGTGTGTATTCCAGCGTTGGCGGGGTTTGCGTTTCGGCACTCTGCCCCGAAGGAGGAAGTGGGGGATGTATTGCGTGTTCCATAAGTGAAGAGGTTGGATAATTTGGACGGCAACGCTGTCTTGTGCGGGTGGGGCTTCTAGAGCTGGGCCTTCCTCTTCGATCAGGACCTCCGGCCGTACGTGAGCTCTCAGATGCGCCAAAGTTGTGGGGGTTAGACCCGTGTGTGGACTGAGATCCTACAGCGCGAGAGTTACTTGACGAGACTGCAGGATCATTGACACGGGATGGGTCAATCCTCCACAATCGCGCTTTTCCTTTTCCTCCAAGGGGCTTGTCTGTGTTGACAAACTTAGGATATTCTGATAAGTTATGCTTCACAGTGCGGCTGTAAATGAAATTTTTATAAGTTAGTGAAGGTGTGGGGGGTTATGAAGACCTGAGAGCGACTTACTTGAGTGTTGTGGTACGACCAGCGTACCAGCCTGGGTACTTGTAAATGATAGCGTCTATGATTCCTTGCAAGGTAAGCTCTCCATGTTCGCTTCCTTGGATGGCATATTGAATAATCTTATGCATCGCATAGTTCGGCTGCTCTCCGGGAGCACAGTCGACAAGATTGTCCAAGGTAAACGTCAGGTCCGGATTCTGGCCATTGAATGGAATAGACATGTAAAAAGCTGTGGTAGACTTGGAGTAAGATGAAGTAGGCTTTGTAGGCTTGTAGAGAAGCAGTGGAGAAGAAGCCTTTGTTCGAAAGGGTGGGGTCAGTTCGAAGTGTTTCAACCAAGCTTTTGGATCTACTCACTGTATATTGCCCTAGAGTGATCTTAAAGAGATGCTTTGATTCCAAAGCGGTATTAGGTTGTTGAGTAGTGGTTTGAGGCGGAGGAGGGTACGGAGAACGGTTTGACTCTAAACGGTGGTGTATAAGTAGTGTTTCCGAGGGGACTTATTGGACTGTGGTGGCTATGACCATCGGAATAGGCAGCTTCCAGGGCACTCGACAGAAAATTCGATTGCGTGACGTTTACTTGGTTCGCGTGATGTAATGACCGGCGTTCACTGGTGCTCCTGCTTCTTGGGAAGAGTGCTCACAAAAACCAAGACAGAATCGGTGGAAAAGCCCCATTTCGAAGAATCCTTGCAAAACTCTGCAGCAAGAGTCTGGGCAGTGCTTGAGCCGCTGGCATGCTTTGAACCCGAAAGTCGGGTGAGCGCGCTTTTTGGTATTTTGGGTTGTCAACCAAGACGACAGGTTATTTTCGCACGCCTTGAAAAGGAAATAACAGCTTGACAATTCCCTGAACACAAGTGTTGATCGCCCAGTGACGCGCGGCAGCCGAAAGCCGATCAAGCAGTTCAAGGCGCAAGTCCGTTTCACGTCGGTTGTCGGAGGTGCACGTTTTTTTTTCAAACGATCGCTAGAAAGGTCAAGTTTGAAGGCGGAATTTCTGTACTCACCCGATAGATCGGCCCGCCGCCTGCTGTCTGAGGCATGGTGTCGTTTTGAGTGCAAATCTCTACTTCAAGCAGAGTGCGGGTATTGAGGGAGGCTATGCGCAGTGGGTGAACGATGATTTACGAATCCAAATCCAGTGAATGACTGCGATATCGAGTCAGTAATAGAAACGGAGAGGACATAATTCATCAAAGGATATACTTATCGGGTAAATTGGTACTCCACACCGCCTCATCATTTTGGCTGCCATAGTTGAAAAACGTTGAAAGCGTTAACCATGAGAGTTTGATCACGTGATAATAAAATGCTTAAATCTCGAGGCGACATACCAACGCGGCACCTTGGGGGCATGCCAAGGCCTACATCGCAGCTCGTCGCTAAGGTCGCTGCCTCTTTCAAATTGCCCTTCATCGACCCTGAAACACTACCAATGGGATGCCGGAGTGCGCCGGTGGCATAGGCTGGATGCCATGCGCATACCATAAGTAGCAGTGAATTTGATGCGCGTAGAGCGGGAGTTAACAATAAAAGAAGTGAAGTAGCGACCGAGTTGATGGTCTGACATGCGTGTGAAGTTGAATGGCACCATCTCTTTACTCGGATATTGCTCCTTCAGGTTGACACTTCCGCCTCTGTTGGGGATTGAAAGACCTTGTTGTGCGCGATTAGTCAGGCGATTATTGCTCAACTCACTCCGTGAAACAGTCGGATTGAGTTCTGAATGGAAGTATCGAAAGCCGAATGAATCTTCCATACGACCCCAGTACTCCCATCATGATGGATGCAAGCAATATAGAGTTGAGAGCAACCTTGCATAGGTATTGAATCCAGCGAGAATTCCGGAAAGACAAACAGAGAGAGAATCAATGAGTAGTCGGGCTGTGTATGTACGGTATGTACGGGCAGCGACACAGGTAAAAGATGGCTTCATGGTTGGGAAGGAAGAACATTGGAAAGAATGAATGACAACCCGTGGCATTAAGTTGTAGAAAACCAAACACCATACTTACCGGATCAGGTTGAAATCGATTTTTCATGTGACAGTGTTTCGAAGGCAAGGAACCCTTCTTTCCCACCTCCATCAGCAGTCCCGATTCAAAGACGGTTTGGTGCTGCCACCCCCTCTCTTCCCATCCCACCATCAGCTGTCATCATTATGTTCGAAGAGACTTGGAAACCCGCTCAACCGATCTTGAGCGACGAATACGACGATGAAACCGTCGAGGAACCCGAGTTTGAATGCCGAATATGGTGAGCCCCCTGTCAGTGCAACGTTCCACGCAATTCTGACTGACTATCATACAATATGATGCACGCGCACTCTAAAGTCTTGAACTACCAACAGAGCCCTGCGTTTCCAGGTGCGGGCACCTGTTTTGTCGGAGGTGTCTTGTTCAGGTAAGTATTCACGTGTATTGGGTGCTGAGATCTCCTGTTGACATAGCCTCTCCTTCTCTCATCTGTCGTCATAGTGGCTTGACTTCTCTCCAAAATGTCCTGCATGCAAAACACCCTCGAGCATGAAGGATGTTGTGCCGATGTTCGTAACCACATCACGGGCGTCTAGGTCCGCCGGCAGTCCAATTCGGAGTCGGGCCGCACCGCGCATCATTTATGCGTCCTCTGCTACCCAAGATTTGTCTGAAGACATGCAGATGAGGTACCGATCAACCAAGCCATGTTATTCGGATCCATTCCTGTCGGATCCATCTCACCCCGCATCCGCGCCATCCTCCCCGCACTTCAAAGGTCGATGTTACCTTTCAGGCTCTCAAGAAATCCCGTCTTCCGGTGCCACTCTTCTTCCATTGCCCCACACATTCCGATTTTTCGCTGACGAGGCGGTCGATGAGCAAAACAGCCATCAGATGGGGCTGAATTCGCTCAACGAAGACGGGTATCTGTCGGATGCTGACACGAGTTCCGACTCTCTGGATGCAGGACTCGTGACTTGGCCCACCGTGCCTTCTACCGGTAACTATGACTTCCTGAGTCACGAATATCTCGGTCAACAGCAGTTTAGTCGCGTTCTCAGCGTAGTAGCTCTGGCGTTGATGGTCACAGCTCTTCTTCCTTCAAAGTAATTACCGGAGCCGACTTTCCTTCCGAACCTGAATCCCGTGACGATCTCATAACGACCAATCCCTTTCAACAAGGTGTCAAACAACTTGGTTTCCGTTCTCTCGACTCATCAGTGTACTTCTAAATCTGTGTTTTACTTGTTCTACTCGGGTTTCCGATTTCTTGTGCCACTAGTCTTCTCATTTTCACTTATTCCTGCGCATTCTCATCCTTCTGCTCACAAAGCATGTGTTCAACCATCTATTCACTCATCTCTCCTTCTTTCATGTAGAGACCTGTATTTCGGTTAACGTCTAATGGTCAATTCGTCGTGTTAGCGTTTTCGTCTGGATTAGTCTGAAAACCCAATTTGGATCGTTTGGGCTGATTTGTCGGAACTAGGAACAATGTGCGTACCCATCAGCTCATGACAACTTAAGGTTCATACAAATGGTTCGAAAGGGTGCATCACAAGCCCTCGATGCAGCATTGCGCGTATCATGTGAACATGTGTTCGTTAGTAAGTACATGGGCTTTGGATGGCGTGCGTGACGGGACAGCAAGCCTCATTGACATAATTGAATATGTAAAACTGTATGAATCGGTCAAGAGGCGAACCTTGCGTACTCAGGTGATGTGAGGACCATAGATGACTTTCCTACAATAGCTAGTTTCACACTTGCATCTCTTGTCCCAGTTCTTTGAGGGTGGTCCGGGTTTTGGCGGGGTCATAGCAGTTCTCCTCCTTCTCACGTCAAGTAAACCAGGGGCAAGAGGCTTGCTTTTTCTGGCGGCGCCTCTTCCAGCACCCTCAAATGTTGGGTTGTAGTCAATAGTAAGCTCTCTTCCGGGAGGTACATCCTTGATTGTTACGAAAACGATTCGGCCAGGTAGTGAATCCTGGATGATAATTTTTTTGGTTGAGTTTGGATCAAAAACGCTAACAGAGTCTAAATGAATAATACCTGTGAAGGGGGATGAACCATTGCGGTATAGACCTTGGCGTTTGGGTCGCATGAATGGCTGAACCGCCATTGAGACGAATCATCAGTCGCAGTTGAGAATAACAAACACGTACTCACTTGATGAATCTAGTCCAATTGCCTGTTGTGGAATCGGAGAAATCCAGTTGGCCGTTGGGCGCTATAAACTGGGGACTCACCAGAAGCCCATGCATCCACACTATATTTTTGCATAGGCGCGTGGGTGGCAGTGTCTTCATCGTCATCCCTCAACTCCTCCGCGTCGATATCAAAAATGTAATCTCTCCGATCCATGAATTCGGGATCTTCCTCGTCTTCCCTAAATTCACGACCTCGTCGCTTACTTCTTCCCGAGTCTTCCGATGATTGACGCTCACGCTCTTGAGCAAGGTATTCTTGACGGTCAATGTACTCCTGTCGCCGATATTGTTCAAGCCGTGCAGCTTTCTCTCGGGTTCTTGAAATCCCCGAAGTGAAATTAGTGTTGGCGTTGACCTATTCCAACCAAGGAGCTTACATGATTTTTCTATAGTTGGTAATTTTTCAGAGACTTTGAGGTAATTCGGAGGTAAAAGAAAATTGTGCATTACCCTGTAAAAAAGCCCAAAACTGTACCCTTTGGGAGCCGATCCGGACATCTAACACCCCACCCGCATTGCTGGGTTTCGTATATTTCAATTGGAATAGTGCGTGGTCGTTGACTCGTTCTGTTGGGGCAGGTACTACCGCAGGAGCAACACTAAAATTGCGAATGAGACAACAACACGTACTGAAAGTAAATCTAGTCTACCTCTGTGCATTCGTAGACGATGGCGTTCGCGTTGTGAGCCTCTTCATCCACGTTGTTAAATCGGAAAAAGCCCTATCTCAGCTCAGGAATGAGTAATCCATAACCTGAGAGAGTCAGTTGATGATGAACCTTTTTGTCATACGCGAACTGGGGTTCCGAAAATCGAGACCTGGCTTGACAACCGCATGTGACATTCAATCCAGGTATGGCGTTACAAGTGGGTCTGCAGAAACATCCTAAAGCTGGATCTGCATCTTCAGAGTCTGGTTGCGGTATTTCACGATCGCTAAAGAAACGGAATTAATCTGTGCTCACGATAAATCACGCGGAAAGCGGCCTACTATTCGAAATCAGATTCGAGATACTGGAAATCTTGTGGAAGTCTTGGACATCGGCCTTCATCATCCGGATCTGAGCACACAATCGTAACACGCGCCGCGCCGGTGGAAGAGATGGCATGATCCCATTGCTCTTGCAGATTCTCTCTGTAAGCTCCGTTCATGATCGATGTGAGCTCCTCTTGCCGCCGCTCCTCCTCCTCTTGCTCATCTTGGTGGAACAATGAATTCGGACTACTATCACTCCTTGATTGCTGATCGTTCTCGAAGTCAATAAACGGTGGAGAAGGTGGAGCAGAAGGAGCGGAGGGAGCGGAGGGGGACCCAGGAAGACCAGAATCAGCTTGAAACACGCGAGATAGCGATACAGAAGGGGACCGTGGTTCGACTATGAAAACGCGTTCAGTAACTCTTCACAAATGGCAGAAATGCGCTCACCGTCACCGTCAGATTCAGACTGATTAATTGGTTCAATAGAATAAACATCCGTTCCCCATTTGCGTTCGGCATTTCTGTGAAGAGTATTGGCATTTTTTATATCCTTTTTGAACTGTTCCTCGAGTTTAGACGATTCGCCCTCATGATATGGGGGAGCAAGACGAGACAAGGTAGTTAGAATGTTAGAAGGTGGAAACCTTAGGATATCACTGGAAGGTATGTTCCCCTCGAGTTTGCTTCCGTCCTTTCGCGCCATTTGATTTGCCTTCTTATAGGCGAGCTCGGCATTACGATCAATGTCCGTTTTCTCTCGGACCCAAGTCGTATTGGAACCATCCGGACGCTTCCATCTTTCCCATGCGACCTAATCATATTAAGCTTGTATACTGTTATGTGAGCACGATAACCACTCACCTTGTACCTATAATGGTAATGGAGGTACTTTTTAGCCCGCCCTGAAAGAAGTAGGATTGAGATGCGGTACAAACCACGTAGTTCCTTCCATATCGACAAAATGATCCACGATACCATGATATGGCCATTCCCTATCAGAGTCTTCAGACCATTCAGGTGGAGTAGGGGATTGGGCGAAGTTGGTGCCTTCCAGTTGATCATTCTCGTCTACGTCCATATCCATCATGTCACGATCCATCACCGCTACACTAGGTGTGCTCGTCTTTAGTTTGTTTCGACGTTTTTGACCCATAGCGGTCTTTTGACCGCGTTTCTTTTTCGCTTTCGAAGGCATAGCGCTAGTTTGCGTTCGCCGTGTTTGTTCAAAGGGGAATTATGGTATGTGGGAAAGTAGAGTTGAAAACGAATTAAAGGTCAGACCAGAACCACCACTGATCATAAGCAGTGCAGTACTGAATAATTGATTTAGAATGTAAGAGATATTCATTTCTTCTTGATGACAACTTCTTGACGTTCTTATTTCTTAGGTGGTGTACACGCTGGTAAGCTCAGGAGAATGCCATTCCCCGACATGCACTGACGTATCTTGGATGCAGGTATATTCCCTTGCTTTTATTGCCGTTTCCAACGGCGCCGTCATATTTCCTTTTTGTATTTCTATTCTCCATGACGTTGCATGCAAGACCATGGTAAGTCATGGGTCTTTGATACTCAAAAGTGGTCTGACAATGATTATGCCATTAGTCTGTATTGTGTCGTCCTCCTTTCCGCCCTTTTCACGTCTTCGTGCATCTGGGAACCAGTTCAGACTTCGTATCTACTGGAAAAATACGATGCTGTACTCCCGAGTATACTGCAGTCTATTACCATCTCAACCAATTCTGGGTCTGAGAAGGTCACACTGGACGCGAGTGCCCTGAAGGCCGAAGTTGCAACAGGGAAGACGCGCTTAACGCGAATGGTGGACAGGTGCTGGTGCAATAGCGGTTACTCCTTGGTCGAAACTCCAGCTTCACGCCGAGGTAACAAGGACAGTCAGGCCAATTCCAATCAAGCACAAAGTTCCCCATCTGCCGATTCCCTCAATGACGCGAAGGATTCCAAGGAGGAAAATTCTTCGTCATCTACTGCATCGTCCGACAAAGCCATTGGTCGTCCTAGGGATTCCTTGACATACTTCCGTTCACTGTTCAGTCCCTACAATACCACAGTATGGGAGCTGCATAGTTTGATCATACACGTCAAGAATGCTCAAGAGAGAGCCGCAAAGGAGGCGGAAGAACTCAAGAATCAAACACTGACGTTGCAACGGCAAGGTGGTGTAGATGGAGACGAAAACGGGGGCGACGGCAAGGAAAATCCAGGGGGTCATGTAGTCCGGACAGCGCGCTCGCGCTCTACAAGGTGGCAGAAAATGTTTAGTGTTCTTAGGAACCAAGTAGGAGGTGGAAACTCTGCCGAGATAGATGCATCTGTGAGGAAGCCATCTGGTGACACGTCGGACGGTCAAGAGGGCTCAAGCAAGGGGTGGATAAGTCTTCCATCCCTTTTCGTCAAACGTTCGCATCTTCAACGGCATCAGATCGCTCCTCACGTGGACTCGAGGATACAGAAGGAAAGCCCCAAAGATGCTACCGCTGACGAACCCAAGACTCTCGATAATTCCGCTCAAAGGTCTTGGTGGAAGAAGGCCTTTAAGGGACCTGAATCGAAGTATGGACCAGTTTTAAAGCCTGGAAATAGTGTTGGATCCGAAACATTCAGCCAAGCAAACACTCCACATTCCGAAGGAATACAGAACCCCGTCACGTCCAGCATACCTCAGACGGATAGTACAAACTCTCAACGAAACTCAGCATCTACAACGTTCACGAAGTCAAAATCAACTGATGTCGACGACATACCAAATCCCCTCAAAAAGTCCTCTGATACCTCATCGAAATCGGACACCAAGGAGACACCGCACCTCACCGTTGTCCAGCGGCTCCACCTAGTCCTGCGGTCAACTGTCTCCGTGTGCCGTTTCATTCTTAATCCTATCAATTTCGTCACTTTAATATGGAAAGCTACATTCGGCTCTATAACATGGTTGGTCAAAAACATCAACAGACAGAACATCGGTAATTTCTTCACGAAGGATCATGACTTACGGCAATATGGGATTGGTGCGGTTGTTGATTTCAGGTGGGGCAGGTAAAATTCGTAACGAGGTGCTTTTCCATTATAACAAATACTTCATTCATTCCCTCATTGTATTTCATCGCATTCGCTGTCTGTTTTGGTGTAAACTTTATTGTCCTAAATCTGAGGTTTTTTTAGCAACGCATCGTGGATATTGCCCACTAATCTTTTGCAATTGCATATAGCCATGCAATCAGCTCGATAATTGTCTTAGCCCTAGTTCTCAGATCCTAGTCTCTGGTTTCGAGAAGGGAGGTGCCTTACATGGTTCCGTGAACTGATAGAATGATAATGATCTATTTTTGGGTTTAGAAGCAATTGTGGGCAAGGTTGATGTGAACTACTATCGCAGGCAAGGGTGATATACAACTTCAAATCCTCTTCTCGGCAATTTCTTTTACCCGAGTGCAGATATAACTATCGCCCCTCTGGGTGCAGCTCATCTGGCAACTGAGGATCAACTTTCTAACTATTACTTAATCCCAAAGGATTCCACAATTTACGTGAACGTTTGTGGAATACCTCAATTTTCCACCGTCCTGACGAATGCAGTCCTGACCATTTTCTGAATCCAACTCCTGATCAGGCGGAAGCGTGGAAGAAACTTGAAACATTGCCATTTGGTGCTGGGAGACGAATCTGCCCAGGCATGCACTTGGCGACAAGTACGGTGGAGTTAATCGCTGCAGTGCTGGTCTGGGGATTCGATTTCGACGTCCCTATGGATAGTGGTCTCAATGTGAACAAGTTCGAAGTTGTGAGTCAAATTATTTGTCATTTGCAAATGTAATTATTGATCAGTAATGCAGTCCGTGGCGTTCGAGCCATTGCCGTTTAGATGTTGTATCAAGCCACAGTCGGCGGCAAAGGCAGATCCTATAAGAAACAATTTCGCATCATACCAACCATTGTTTGACAAACTCAGGCGGGATCTTTGAGCTTCGAGATCTCGTTAATTTTTGATATTATGAGAAAGAAATCATTAATAGTCCGTCTTGGCCATGTTATAATGTATAGCAATATATTGCCCTGAAGTTTTACACTCGGAATAATGGACTTTGGAAAGCATTCTGCGGTCACGTGGAGCGGGGATAGGTTCCCCGACTCCCCGACTGCTCAAGCGACAAACACGTAATCAGCGACCTGTCAAAAGCCAGCCACCCCCATGGTTTGATCCAAACCAGCTAACCCACGGAATTGCTATAGGGCTGACTTTCCATTCGTGTTGATTCTATAGGACTATATGACGAATATACTAGTATACGCATGACGAGACGTGTTGTAATGAAGCAAGAAGGTATTGTTTGTCGTTTGAAGGTTCCAATCAGACGTCGACTTTTTACGTCGGCGACTGGCGACTATAAAATCAATACTGCATCAAGGACAAGAGCAATAGGGAACAAGGAACTCTTCGATGATAATCGTAATTGATCGTGGGTTGGGTTGATGTGGATACCGCCGGATAAGTATTCAGGGAGAAATCACATGGGATATCTCGATAAGGAATACTCGGGACCTTTGGGTGCATGGGTTTCTCCATGACACGACTTGTTCATGGAGTAAATTGACCAATCCAACGGACACAGCTCTGTTTTGCAGCTTCGTCTCGTTGAGATCCTTCTAATCCGAAGAGAACTGGGATTTGAATGCTCTTCTATTGGCTGATGGCGTTAGCAGGAACTCGTTTGCTATCACAACCCCTCACATACTGCCAAGCCGCAGGATTCGAACATCCTCGTGTACGGATTATGATATGACATCTAGCCTAAATTAAACATGGTATGGGGTAATTTAAATTCTTTGCCTCCTTTATATACATCTGATTCTTCCACCCCCCTCCCCTCCATCTCGATCCTCTAGCAGCTACCTCATCCTCGATGGCGCTCTCAGACCCCGCTCCCACTCTCGCGGCAGTTGTAGTTTGCGCAATGATGTATGGCGCGACAAGAAAAATTCTCAGCATAGGTCACCGCGACCCTCATCTTCCTCCCGGCCCTCCAACTAAACCGTTATTGGGAAACCTTCATATGCTGCCAAGAAAAGACATGTATATCCAGCTCGCCAAATGGGCCAGAGAATACGGGCCAGTTTATTCGCTCAAAGTCTGTTCCAGCACATTCATTGTATTGTCTTCTTTCGAAGCAGTATATCAAGTAATGGAGAAAAGTGGGGCCATGACAGCCAACCGGCCTATTCAAGCACATATGCAAAGGATATTTGGTGAAAAAGGCTCAATCACTGTGATTCAATATGGTGTGAAAGCGCTCATAAAATTGCTAATGACGCCTCGGAGTTAACACATTTTCTACGTCTAGGTCCTCCATTACGAACATGGCGGAGAGCAGCCCATGACATGCTTACGCAGACGGCTTGCGAACGTCACATGCCAATTCTTCATGCAGAAGAGAATCAGTTGATGAATGATCTCTTGGATCGTCCAGAGGTAAGCAAAATCTAAAGCCTGATCTATATTGCTCTGTTCTTCTAATACTATGATGGTCATGTAGAACTTCCTAGAAGATATTCAGGTAAGCTTAGTGTCCTATCTCCTCGCGATCATCGGTCAACTTATATATAAATGATGCATAGCGAGGGATCCTTTCAACTGCGTTCTCTATTATCTTTGGTATCCGTTCTCCATCAATCAACTCTCCCGAGCCGCAAGCCTTCCTTCGCGCAGCCAGCGCTTTCTTCAAGATTGCAGCCCCTGGAGAGGTGCCCCCAGTTAATATAATACCGATTCTGGGATATCTCCCGGATCGTTTCGCCAGAAATTGGAGAAGTAGGTGTGACGCGATTAGAGAGGACCAAGAAGGACTTTGGTTTGGTCTGTTGGAAGGTGCAAAGCAGAGACTGGAGCGTGGAGTACCAACCGAGTGCCTTACGGAGACTCTGTTAACTCGAGCTGAAGAGTGGGACCTTGATGATAGAACCATTGCGTGAGTAGCATTTATAGTATGGCTGCAGATAACCGGTTATCTTACCCGCTGCTTTAGCTGCATGGCGGGTAACTTCCTTCTCGGGGCTGCTCACACAACCACTTCGACGTTACACTGGTTTATGCTCCTGGCGGCCATTAATCAAGATGCTCAAGCTAAGCTCAAGGCTGAGATTGACCGAGTTGTTGGGCCTGATAGAGTCCCGAACGATAAGGATATCCCAAATTTGCCGTATCTACAAGCATTCGTTAGAGAGGTGAGCCAAAATGCCAGTTTTCTATAGATACTATAGCTCAAGTCGCGATCCAGGTCCTCAGGTTTAGACCCACCCTTCCCCTTGCTTTGCCCCATGCAGCCGCCGAGGATGTGATGTACCAAGGATACTTGATTCCCAAAGGCTCCTCCATATTTATGAACGTTTGGGATATCCTACATGATCCAACCATTTTTGAGAACCCAGATACCTTTAACCCGGACAGATTCATCGACATAGCTCCAGAAAAAGTGGATATAATGAAGAAGATCGAGTCGCTCCCGTTTGGAGCCGGTAGACGAATATGTCCAGGAATGTCTCTGGCGAACAAGGTGGTGGCCTTGACTGCTGCGTCATTGATTTGGGGATTCGAACTCAAGCCACCACCAGAAGGTGGACTAGATGATAAGAATTTTGTTGTGGTGGGTGTGCCTATGATGATTGTTTATGAAAGCAGACATGCTCATCTTCGTTTGAATAGACTTCAAACTGCGAAGTAACGCCATTCAAGTGCAGCATCAACCCACGATCACCAGGAAGAGAGAGATTGATCCGGGAGAACCTAGCTTTGTCCAAAGTTGTCTTCGACAGATATACTAACCAGAGCTGAACTCGGTGTACAAAACGACACACCGGTTTGCAGCACGAGTTGTAATGAGTGTGAAGGGATAACATTCTCAACTAGATAGGCATATACCCATACCGTGTACCTTGTCATTCAAGTGAATTCAATCGTCATAGAGAAGGAGCCTTATCACTATCTAGAACGCTTCTGACGGTCTCAACTTTCATTCGAGACCGTCAGGAGCGTTCTGCGCCTGTTTCGCTGCGCAGCAGAAATGGTTTCAAATGCTGTTCGGGCCAGGGCAAGCAGTGCTCTATATGCCGAACACATACAGTTGCGGAACTTTCTGCACCAGATTAAACTCATCGTATACCATCTATCCTTGAAAGTAATAGGGGTTTCGATAGCATGGGCTCACTCACTCAATCTTGGAGTGAACAAGTTGAGTTCCCGCCCCTGCGGGAAGGGCCACTGTGCAAAGAGATAGAAGCCACAAATAGGCATGAAGACGAATCACAGCACAGAGCTTCCCACAGAGGAGTTTATTTTCCAAGCGTTATTCATAGAATTCCA
>WSTZ01000100.1:0-32181 GCA_019632295.1 Tulasnella sp. 418 | reverse complement strand
AAACAATCACGTTATAACCACATCCTTCAGTGAATCCCTCAGAGCTTTCTTTGGAATAGGTCTGTGGCGCCCCAGCTCCTCATCAAGGTACTCCTCTAGGCGTCGACGTTTCGGATCAGCGTCATGATCTTGATCCATGCCGTCAACTTCATCGTCATCCTCCTCTTGGTCTCTGATTTTCTCGAGAGCTTTCTTCTTCTTTGCGAGATAATATAAGTAGTCGAGATTATACCTTGGGATAGACGACTTGGGATCGGGTACGTCAACGGGGGGGCCTGTAAACCACAATAGTTGATCTGTGTCGGGATCTCGGTCAAAAAGTTGAACTTAGACCTTGGTCAGTACTAGATGACATTCGAGATTCGCAGAAACTTTATACCTGTTTCTGCCGGTAACTCCTCGATAATTGGATTGCCCCCAAGTGCGGGCATACCCCCAGCGGCTGTTACCAGAGTTCTGTCCACAGAGGATTTCGATGGCTGCGCAATACCTGCGTAGGGACCTAAATTATTAGCGTTTTGCAAAGATGCCGATATTGAAGTAGCCGGGGCTTGTGGGGTAACTGCTTTGGCAGCAATAACCGCTCTTCTCGAACTCTTTCTTCTTCCCTCATCCTCATCTACTAAACCTCCAGGGCCTTTGACACCTCGTAAGAACGGACTTTCAACTTTTTTGGGCATGACTGTCCTCCCTTCAAAAGGGAGAATAGGCATGAAGTCGTTTTTTCTGAGTTCATCTGGGATGCAGGAATTCCAGTTCTTGATACGAACGAAAACTTTGTCACGGTCGTTATACCTTGAATCACAAACATAAAGCGGCCATCCGGGATACCAAGCAGGAGGTTTGGGGCGTCCACGAATATGCTTGGTCATAAATTGCACCGCAATCTTTTCGATCACGTCCTCAATGGCATGGTCCGCAAAATGACCTTGGGGACACAAGAAGTCAGTTCAAGTGTCGGGAAACCTAATGACATGGGAAGATTGGTTCCATACTGGTTTTAAAGACCTCTCTCTCCCAAAATGGGCGTTGAGAGGAATGGAAAGTCTGTCAAGGGTTTTGGTTAAAATTGCCTGGATTGCGGATCGGGGGGCTTACCTGCTCTGGGCGGAAGTACCAGCATGCTGTGATTGATTTTTGATACGAAGCTGCGCTACAAGTTGCTTTTGAGTCCTGACATGCAACTCGACTATAAAGAACATCTTACTTGTCAGGAACGTAACATTTAAAAATTTGCCCAATGATTGGCCTGCTTGGGTCATTAGGGTTCATGAGATGAACATAGTCACCCATCCTGTATGTCATTCCCTTGAACACTATCTCGTCAATGAAAGCCCTCTCCTTATTCTGGATGCGATAGGTTGTGACGCCATCTTCAGAAGTAGAAGCAGCCGAGTGGATTGGCTTGGCAGTTCCGGGCCCGGCGGGAATGGAGGAGAAGTTGAATGAAGCTGTGTTAGGAAGCGCGGCGACTGCAGCGGAATGAGAAGTGAGCGCTTGATAGAGCCGCTAAAATAATTATCATGAGCAAAAGTTGCAACATTTGAAAACCCGATTTACTTGAAGAACCAGAACGCGTCCATACTCCTTTGAGCCTTCTTCGAACCACCTTCGCCCTTTTTCGAATAGTTTGTTTAGGTCCATATCGAAATCTTTTGAAGTTGGGTATGCTCGCAGCTCTACACGGCTCTAAATCGGCTGAATGTAACCATAGTGGAGACTGATAAGACAGGGGTTCTTACTTGAATCAGAGCCATTGACATGGGGGTCTATCTCGATGATGGGATTAGCAAGTCAGAACGATGCGCACAACGAATAGGGCGGACTTACAGTGAACGAAATATCGGGTAGCGACGCGTTTTCCTGAATCCTGTTCAGTGTTTCGATAGCAGGAACTTGGCTGTGAAGACTAGAATTAGCCTATCAATGCAATAACGATGATCCTCGGAAACACGGACTCATCCTTTCCGACGTGATTCTTGAGTCTCTCCAAGATGTCTTTGTACCGCTCATAAGGATCACGCGCTTCCTAAATGTATAATCAGCGTTAAGCCTCGATAAATAGTAGGTCTCATGAAGAAAGTCACCTTTTCAGAAAGAGCCATCCAACCATCCGGTCCTGGGCCTTTCCACTTGGGCAGAAGCCTGTCGGTTTTTTTGATGAGTTCATCACCTTGCTTATCTCGAGGCTTCATGCTCTCCCAATTTGTTTCATGCTTTTCCCCTGTAGGAGATACATCCATGTCATCTGTTTGGGGTATCGGCTGGATGGAGGTAGAGACGGTGGGTAGCATTTGGGTCGAGGGGCGATTATCGGGTTTTTGAACCTTGACCAAGGACTCTGGTTGTGGTAAAGAAGACTCCGAAGCCCAATTACGTTCAAATAAAGCCTGGCGTTGTGGTTGAGAAAGATTGTGCGTGACTGAGCAACAGGACAAACCTTGAGAGTTCTAGCGTCTTTGGCAATAGTGGAGCCGTCCTCGTTGTAATGTAAACTGATGATGACACCCTGTGAGTTGGGGCGAAAGGGCCAGGAAATGAAATTGTTCACGCGTTGTTGAAAACAAGACTGAGATCATCATGCACCTCCATAGGGTGCTTATAGCCACCTTTTTCTAGCTTTGACTTTGCCGATAAGACACATGTCAGTGCTTGACAAGAGATTAAGTCACTTGTAATGGATTAACCTTTATTCCGTTGAAACATCTTGGTTCAGGGATGACCTTGTAATAGTCTTTCCAAGCTACTTTGTCCGGTAAGTCGAGAAACGGCTCAGCCACGACACGATCTCGACTCGTTTTGTAAGAGAAGAGAGACTGAAGCACGTTGAATATAGCCTTTTTGTGATCACTGCTCAGCATTGAAGAGAGGTTCAGACCAGAGTACAATCTGACGGATTTATCGGAGTTCACCCTCGATCAAATAACCAATCACATGCCTCTGGTTGGGTCTCGGGACCCGTCGGCCGAAATCGCGTAACACATTTTATTCACAACCAATATCCTCGCAATGTTGCGATACACCCGTCGACTCTCTCAACGATGCGGGAGAAACTGTCGTTCTCTAGCAACATATGCTCCCCTTGTAGAGAAGGATTGCTCTTCAATAACTCCTCCATATGTCACGCTTATACGCAATCTCGACCGTGTTCGAAGCATCCTCAACCGACCTCTCTCATTGGCAGAGAAGATCCTCTACTCTCATCTGCATAATCCAGAACAGAACCTTGCTGGGGGCGGTCAAATTAGAGGCGAGAGGTATCTTCAACTAAAACCCCAAAGAGTGGCGATGCAAGATGCCAGTGCCCAGTAAGCACCAATGCCATTTTCAAACTAGCTTTTGATACTCACTCGTTAGCTTAGAATGGCCATGTAAGTCCACCCGTATCTCCCTATTGTCCATGACTTCATGAATGCTTCAGCCTCCAGTTCATGACATGCGGACTCCCGACGTCTGCTGTTCCCGGTGTGTATTGAACCAATCCCTCCAACGATCATTCACCTAACCAGAACAATTCTAGCATCTATACACTGTGATCATCTGATTCAAGCCTTCGATGGAGCGGAATCTGACCTCAAGGTACGTCAAGGCTAGTCCGCATATCGATCCTAGCTCATAACGTTTCATCCAGCGCTCGATAATTACAAACAAAGAGGTCTTTGACTTCCTCGAAAGTACTGCTAGAAAGTATGGAATCGAATTTTGGAAACCTGGATCCGGAATAATTCACCAAATCGTTCTCGAAAACTATGCCGCTCCTGGTATGCTGATGCTTGGCACCGACTCACATACCCCAAACGCTGGTGGTCTTGGAATGCTAGCAATTGGTGTTGGAGGTGCCGATGCCGTGGATGCCATGACTGGAACCCCGTTAGTAGCCCTGTCTATTAATGATATCGATATATCTTGACCCTTCTCTGCAGATGGGAACTGAAAGCACCCCGTGTCATAGGCATCCATCTTCGAGGCAAGATGTCAGGTTGGACGACCCCTAAGGATTTGATACTACATATCGCCGGAAAACTGACGGTTCGGGTAAGTGAGAGTTCATGATGTTATCCAGCGAGATCCTCACCTCCTTTTTAAAGGGTGGGACAGGTTCTATTCTGGAATATTTTGGGAGTGGGGTCGAGTCTCAATCGTGTACTGGTCTAGCAACGATTGCCAATATGGGTGCCGAGCTAGGAGCGACAACGTCTACCTTTCCATATACTACTGCAATGCGAGATTACCTCATAGCGACCGGCCGTCGCCCCGTCGCAATGGCCGCTGATGAAGCCAAAAGCAAGGGATACTTGAATCGTGATGAAAATAACGAATGGGACGACCTCGTAGAAATAGTGAGAGTTCTTCGGCTGAACTTGTCTTGCCCTGTTAAACTTGAGAAATCCACAGGATCTTTCCCAGCTAGAGCCAACCATAAATGGGCCATTCACTCCTGATCTTTCCACTCCGCTATCACAGTTCGGTGATTTCATCAAAGAGCGCGGTTGGAAAGATGAGGTTGCTGCCGGGTTGATAGGTTCTTGTACTAACAGCTCATATGAAGATATGGTAAGACATTTAGGCAACAAGAATCGGAACGATCGCCATGCTGATACACCCGCTTAGTCGAGAGTGGCAAGTATTGCAAAGCAAGCAAAAAAGGCTGGATTGAAGGCCAAGGTACGGTTTGTGCAATGTGACAATAGGATTTTTCTGAGCACCGGTTATCTATAGGTCCCCTTTTTATGCACTCCTGGTTCGGAACAAATACGTGCTACGATTGAGAGGGATGGGTTTACTGAAACACTAGAAGATGTGGGAGCTCTTGTGCTAGCCAATGCATGTGGCCCTTGCATTGGACAGGTGTGTAGGTACCTTCTTCGTGGTCGACATGGCTGACGATTTGGTAGTGGAAACGTGACGACAAGAAAGAAGAGGAGAATGGTGAGACATCTCTATAATTGCACTAATCCAGACCTAATGCGGATCGTTCAGCTATTCTCACCTCCTTCAACAGGTAAAGAACAGCTTTATTGATAATCCGTTTAAATGCTCATTATGTGCAGAAATTTCAAAGCTCGCAACGATGCTAATAGGTTGGTGTTGTATTTGGTTGGATTGAGACAAGGATCTAAATTGGATTTCACAGCAAAACAATGAACTTTCTGGCATCTCCTGAGATAGTGACTGCAATGTCTTTCTCCGGCAAGCTGTCATTCAATCCTATAACAGATGCACTTGTAGACTCAAACGGGAAGCCTTTCAAATTTGAGCCCCCACAAGGTCAACAACTACCGGCGAAGGGATTCACTCCAGGTCAGTCCTTGTTCTTTTATTGAAATCAAGTTGGTTGAAGCTGACTGGTCGAGGAATATCTCAGGCGATGGCTCATATACTCCACAGCCTACACCTAGACCGAAACCTGACACCGCGATTGTTATCTCCCCCACCTCCACCAGATTAGAGCTTCTATCCCCCTTTCCTTCACAATTTCCTAGCTCCCGGGGATTGGAGCTTCCACCCCTTACATGTCTCATGAGGGTACGGGGAAAATGCACCACGGATCATATATCAGCTGCTGTGAGCAATATCACCACGATGGATATCGATTTTGCTAACTGTTTATAAAGGGACCATGGCTGAAATACAAAGGTCATCTTTCCAACATATCGGAGAATACACGTATGTTGCTCGCAGTTTAGCTCGCCCATACAAAATTCATAGTTTCTGGTTAATTCAGTAATAACGGCCATTAATGATGAAGGAGGCGATGTCAACGTAGCATTTGATCACACCCATGGAGAGCATGAACAGGCCAAAGACACCATTCCAGCTATTGCCAAACGTTTCAAGGCCCGAAGGGAACCTTGGGCATTGGTGGTCGATGAAAACTATGGCGAGGGGAGTGCCAGGGAACATGCAGCTATGCAGCCCCGTTTTCTTGGTTGCTCGCTTATTGTTGCTCGATCATTTGCTCGGATTCATGAAACAAACCTAAAGGTTAGTGAATTTGAGCTGGATATAACATTGTTTCGTACGCTGAAATAACTCCTCTACCAGAAACAGGGCATTCTTCCACTCTGGTTTCATGACAAAGCCGACTATCAACTCATATCATCCGGTGACATCATAGAAACACATGGGCTAGCAGATGTGCTGAATGGAAACGAACAAGCTGAAATCAAGCTCCGAGTTGTACAACGAGATGGTGGAATGCTGTGGATCAAGACCAGGCACACACTATCCATTGACCAAATAAATTGGGTCAAAGCAGGGTCTGCCCTCAATTACATCCGAAATCAAAAGCTCGCTACTAGTTAGATTCGCTTGTTGCCGTAGTTGGAAATTTACAAAGCTGGCTCTTGCCAATCGCCTTGGTTGGGCAGTCTCATTCCTGCGGGGAGAGGCAATGGCAACGACGGTTGAAATATTTATACACGCGTCCCATTGTTCTTTTCTTAACAGGCCTTCAACATATCTATCATCTCCAACAGATTACCTCTAGCTGTCTAATGCTCTCCGTACAATGTTAAGGAACTCTTCCCGAGTTTTCGACTTGCCGTTATTGCTTTTCCACAGCCTGAATACCCCATGTATGGCCTCCATCACGGCCATATCTAAAGCAGGTTCGGAATCAGGTGGCCTACTAGAGCAAGCCAATTGTGATGCGATACTATCAGACTGCTGGGGCGTGTCGAGTTGAGTCTGGGATAGCGTGGAATCATCCATCGGGGGTTCACTCGCCCAGTTCGAAGGTGGTCGAATGGAAGCAAATGCGTCATCATAGCCCCTTCCGTATTCGTCATCCCTGAATTCTTCATCGTCATGCCACCCATAGTCATCGTCCCTCCTCTTCTCTAAATCCACGTCAATCTGGCGATCTCTGTCCTCGAATATACTTGCATCCAGTGTCTTTGGTTGTTCGCGAGGAGATGGGATAGTTGAATCCGCTGTCCCATGCACCGAGGAGTATTTAGCCCAGTATGTGTCCTCTTCATGCTTTTCGATGATAACATTATCTTCTTGCCGCGATTGCTTGTTTTCAGAAATGGAGGATGAAGTGGAGGAGATCGGTGATATAGGGGCAACGCTGATCGTTGGAACATCGGTGATCACTGTGGTAACCTTTAAGGGCTCTATGATGATTGAGCGTAGTTCTAATGAGGACCGATTTGGTACTGGTGACGAGGGCATTGAATCTGCCAAGCATATATGTATTGAGGGATCGGTAGGCGATTTCACGTGTAAACTACTTACCATCATATCCACTCCAGAAGTCATGTACATCCAAGCTTTCCTGGTCTTGATACATGCTCTGGTCCGTTTGTGATGAACTGAGTTAAAAGCTTAGAGGTATTGAATGCTGAACCACCAGGAAAGGGGTAGCGCACATCTTTATACTCTTTTGGTTAGCGATGGAACGTAACCTGTGAGTGACCACGCGATACCCCGAATTCTCCCGCTTCCAAGATTTCGTTGTTCTCGGGAGAGATCTACGACTATAGCCGGGGTAGTTCGCACGATTTGGCAATGCTAATCGGAACATGATTATATGTCGAGTTCAGAGGACAAACAAAACACACGATTATTGAGCATGTATAAAAATGTTTGCAAGAAAACCACTCTAATTACAATCAATCATGTGGGTCCATTATTGGCACGTGGCATCCTCAATCAGACTCTTGACTTTATGAAGCACGTCTTTCGAAACTTCCAACGATCGGTTGCGGTCTTGTATCTTGCTTAACTCGTTTTCCACCGCTTCTCTTTTCCCCCTTTCTTCAGCTAGCGCACCCGTCAAAGAAGTGACTAGCTCGTGCAGCTTCGCATTCTTTTCATTTTCTATTTTAAACAGATCTTGAAGCATCGTATTTTTCTCGGTCTCTCTTTGGAGTAGAGTTTCAACCTGAGAAAGGCGAGATCGAATTGACGTATCGGTAGATAATGTTTGGCCCGACAATGAATTCGGAGGATACGTAACGGAACTGAGGCCAGATGCGACAGCAGTAACCTCAAACCTAGCATTCGGTTTCGCAGAACCAGACTTCTGCGTAATCAGGAGTATGCCATTTCTTTCGCTTTCACTTGAGGCTTTCAGCTCCATGACGGAGGAGTCCGATGGGCCAAGCTTTTCAGTGCGCGAAAATAAGTTACTCGAGCTAGGGATCGCGCCTTGGACAGAATTGATCCTTAGCTCAGAGCGTGCTTGTCCTCCTTCGGTAGGGGGTGAAGGCGGACCTGTAGCCGAGGAAGTGAAACTCGACTTGGACTTCTGAATTCCCTCAATCCTTGTAAGGAGCGTCGATGCAGGAGAGTTTATGACTTCATGGTGAGAATGAGTTTGCCTTGAGGATTGTTTGGGAATGTCGTTTTTGAATGATGATGAGAAGCGGAAGGTAGAGAATGATACCGCTGACGATGTGACAGGTGCGGTTGGTGGAGGTTGTATACCACTGGTGGAAGCCAGTTTGAAGTCTGAGACTGATGCGTGTTGCTGGGCTCTCATTCCGATTGCTTTATTTCCTGGAGGAGGGGGAGTATTGGCACCGCTGATCCTGGCAAGTAGTGCGGGATCGGATGAAGCTTGTAACATCACTTCATTTGGCCCATCACAATCCGGATTGAAAACTGGTTCGCTATCCGAGTTGATCGTTCCAACACCTGCCAAGGAAGATCCTTTGAGAATGCTCCTTGGAATTGATTCAGGAGGTTCATTCGGAACAAGATAGTCATTTGACATCATGGGGACCTCATTATCATCCACAGAAGATGTGAGTGAGTGCGGGAAGCTGCCGAGTTGAGTTATGGAATTGCGAACAGGGCTGCCACTGCGATAGCTGATTCGTGAGAGCAGGGTGTCCCCAGAGATGTTAGAAGAATGTCTATGACGAGAGGACGACATGGAAGGAGGTAAGATTTCGGTCGAGAACGACTCATCCTCTCTGAATCTGTCCAAATTCACCCCCATTCCCAGTCGATCACGGAGTGAAGGGGTTGCACCATCGCTGTCGTTCCTCGGGGAGTCCCTCAATCCACATATTTCATGTTTCCATCCTGGACCGAAATTAGAGTACGATTTGGAATCCTCGTTTGGTGGGCTGCGACTCTGTTTCCGTTCCCGTATGTACTTGCTCTGGGTAATGGAACTTCGATACATGTCTATGGACGTAGGAGGGATTGAATTGCCTGGCTTAGATTCTTTGGCCCGTGAAGTCGAATCAGGACTGTAGGGCCCTTCATCAACTACGCAATTACTATCGGTGCGGTTGTCCCAAGGCTTGGTACGTAGATGCTGCGAATGACGTGGTTCTTGGCAGTCCTTCATACGGGCTGTTGTGTTCCCCTGTGCCTCCAAAGATCTAGTGTCTTTCGTTTGCTCGCATAACATGGAACTGGATCGCGAGTGACGACGGTGGTTGTCGGAAGAGGGAGCAATTGAGAGCGATGTCGACGTATTTGGGCGTTTGCTAGTCCTTTGACTAATTTCGCGTTCCGGTGAATTTCTGCGTCGTTTCGTTTCAATGATGTTATGGGACGATGATCGGAAGCTGACTTGGGAACCCTGAGGATCAATACTTTCAAAGCATTGTTTGGAGGATGTGCCGTCGCGGATAGTACCGGTTTGAGAAATCCGCGATAGCAGAGACTCCTCCGTTCCTCGTAAACCTTCGCGAGTGGTTTCTCTCGACCTGGAGGGAGGCACGTAACCGCGTGCAGTTTGAGGAGACTCGCCCTGACTCTGGGACGTTGCGGGCTGGTGATAATTGCTGACAGAGAAAATAGGGAAAACAGACGAAAGTGACCTACTAGATTCTTGTGCCGATGTGTTCAAATTGCTAGTTGGTGTATTGCCTGTAGGCGATCGGAGAGTTATTTATCTGCCACGGAGCTCAGTGGGATAAAACAAATACCTTGATCGGTAGTTTTATCCTGAATCAATGTTCCTTGGCCAGTTTCGATGATCTTGCTGCGTTTTTGTAAGCAACTTTTAAGGATTTCTTCGGTCCCAACGTTGAGTTCATACATCTTCCATCCCCTTGCGGCAAGGTCCATTGACTTGTGAACACACTTGGCGGATAGCGAGGTAAAGACGACAAGTGCGTGGAGTCGATTTGAATCCTGAGATACCCAAGGAATTACTTCCTCTCTACCAGAGACAGCAGTTAGAACAGATGAGAAAACCAGGTCAGACGGCTTACACATAAGTGAAATTCAACAATTCACGCAAGGATGCCACCATATCAGCTGCATTTTCGCTTTTGTAGGTAATTTCCGGCTTGAAGTGCAGGCAGCGCTCTTCCTTAAGCTCTGCCATAGTGGTTGGAGCAGCGCAACAGTCGAAATCAGAATATTGGACCCTATCTACCATCTTAGATGTTGAGAACTTGGGACACATTGATTCTTCATAATGGAGCTCAACACGATGTGTCTGCAGGCGTGAAACGAGCAAAACGTTTGAAACATGACGATGATAATAGGATACAAATCTGATAACCAGAAGAAGACCAATTTCCAACACCATATTCGCTCTTCCAACCACAAAGAATAGAGAACGTATGATGACTGTTGAAATATGAAGCTGTAAGCCTTCGCATTTATTTGCCTTTCTTCTGTGGTTCGGCTGCTTTCTTCTTTTGGGTGCCGCGGAACTAGTTGAAGGATGAAAACGATGTGAAAAGGATTCAAGTTCCAGTTCAAAGCCCACAATTACCTTTTTGGCACGATTCTTCCTTTCTTTCCTCAGTTTCCGGGAGGCCTTTTCTACCTTTGGCTTCAATCCACTCTGTGGAAGTAGTGTTAATGAACCAGGGAGTGATTGATTGAAGGATGATAAATACTTACTCGTACCAACCGATGTCGAGGTTCAAACTTCTTCTGAGCGTCCTCTGAATCGTATATCATTCCAAACCCTGTGCTCCGTCCTCCACCAAACACAGTTTTGAACCCAAAAGTCACCACACGAGCTTTATCAACCTTGTATTGAGAGGCAAGTTTATCAGAGATATCTGACTTGGACACGGTGGGGCGAGCAGGGTGAAGGACATCCACGATAAATTGCTTTCGCTGAAGCAGTCGGTTCGTCAGGAATTTTCGAGTGCGTATTGTTACAGTTCCTTCGGACTAAGCAATAACTTTAGATGAAAACACAGATGATGATTGCGAGGAATGCTCACCATCGTGAACGATTATTGCAGGCGACCGAAATAGGCTGCCAGACAGGATTTCAATGATTCGTTTGTATCAAGGTCAGCTGTACAGTTCTTTGTCAGCCAAGGTAGCCTCTTGGAGGGTGCATCGTGAGATAATTCTAGATTAGAAAACGAACCGCTCTGGTGCTGCGTATGTCATCTAGTTCATTCGCAAAGGCATCGGCCTATACGCCTCCACCTGATCAAATTCCTCAGAGAATGTCGGCCACAACATCCAAACCGTATGCTCCTCATCAGCCCAATTTTGGCTCTCAAAATGCGCAGGGCCCAAGTTCGTATGGTACATCATACCAAGCTGGGGGCATTCCATCTTTTGGAAACGCTATTGCTGGAGATGGATATGACGCAGAGGTGGGCGGAGGTGTTGAAGGCGGCACAGTAAACGAATGGGAGACAAGGTTCGGCTGGCGCGTTGACGTAGTCGCTGCTGCGTCATATCTTCTGGGGCCAATCACTGGTTAGTCTCTTGGACACCGTCAGCTGTCAGCATTTACCCATAAATATGTTTAGCCCTTGCATTCCTGATATTGGAGACGCATTCAGACTACATTCGCTTTCACAGTGCGTCAAACGTCCTTTTTGTTGCGCAACATAAAGCTCCTAATCACTCTTCTTGTACAGGTTATCAGTCTGCTCTTTTAACCACACCACTAATCCTTCTACGACTCTTACTTTCATTGCTCCATTTTCCCCAGTTCTTCCTTTCTCTATTGACCTTCACCATCGTCCTTTCGGTCCTGTTTATGGCGTAAGTCATGCCTTACGGAATGGCGATGTAGTCTAACGATTCTTGATCCTACACAGATTCCGAGCTTATCGAGACGCGAACTCCGGGGGATTGTCTCGCTATCGGTTGCCTTGGATTGGAGATTTAGCTGAGCGATGGGTTGGGGAGGAGTAATCGCTTCGGATAGTCTCCGCATCATGTCCCGCCACATATTGGCGTATCTTTGATATCACGTTGAGACTGCGAACCTGTCTGCCCGTCATGCATCCCCCTATCATTACTAATGCACCAAATATGGTTGCCAGTATTCCTGAGTCCCAGAGTAAGAGTAACTCCTGATGACGACATCAATCTCTTCGTGTAACGGGTTGCTTGCTATGCGCTAGTATGCCCCCTATATAAGAACTTGGTTGAACAGCAGATATGCAACAAAATACATCGTATTTACACTTGTATGTATGCCTTCGATCAGAATTTTGACTGAAACCCTGCAACAGGTTTTTTATGTGTTATCCCTAAGCTTGTGTTCCGGCAGGAGTAGAGGCTGATTCTCTTGCAAGTCCCATCAACTACTCCAGCTTATTGAAGACCACCAATTCAGCCAAGGCACAATGGCCCTTGTCTCACAGGCCACGATTATCGTCCTTTCTTTAGTATGCAACGAATGCCTTCACGTACTGAATGCTGCTAATATAGACTGCAGATTGCTAACGGAGTATATGCCACATCAAGTGGATCGCATTGGGAAGGGATGTACTTTTGTAAATGTCCGTGGTATCTTAATATCCGCGAAACACACCCCCCCCGGTCTTCCCTATCAACTGACAGATAATCCTTTTCCTAACCTCCGCAGGTATATGTTTCAGTACCAATTATACGATTTTACCAATATACAGGCCCGCAAACCCCCAGAAACCATGTCTTACCTGCACAAAACAATGGTGTCTGGATCAAAAGCTTCAAATGTGCATAGGAGCAGATATCGGTGGTACTGATCCTGACACTGGAACGGGAAAAGAAGGAGATGTGGAGGGGCGATGCTTTCGTTAGTAACATTCCGGACGTTAGTAGCTGCATTTGCCTAACAAGCTACTTGTTTCTCGTGCATCCAGAACGGGATTCACCTCGGGATCAACTTGTCGTAACACTCTTCTTGCTCATTGTCTTCGGTCTCCTCCTAGGCGCAGCAGTGAGAGGCAGAATGGAAAAGGCCGGATTACGGTTGAATCCTTCATCATTGGGCGCCAGAGCTTCGTCACGTTCATGGTGGGAAGTAAGTGATTGCTTGCTACCTTCTCCGACGTTGAGAATCATAGTTTTCTTCATTCTAGTTCTATCTTCCGTCTGGGCCGTCCCAGCAGCAGACATATGACACAGAGAGAGCTGATCAGCGAGATCTCAGCCAAGAGCGCCTCCATCGACCGAATTCATCAGACCTCTTACCGCTCGCCAGCTCATCAAGAGTAGTCTATAGTCCAGAATAGAAAGGTTCGCGTTAAAGCTTTGCAGCTCGATGCACAATAGTAGCCTATGGCTATCGTCAATTCCCCTTGTATCTTCAATATTTTTTGGCACCACAATCCATCAGGCTTGTCATCAGCATTCTCAGAGCTCCCATAGTCCCTAAACCTAAGCAAAAAATGCTTTGATGTTTATCGCATCAAGCCAGGTCGACGTCATCAATATCGGGTCACTCTTAATCTGCATCCCTGGGTGATAATGAGCTGCCCGCCAAACCTGAAGCGCCTCATCTGCACTCCAAACGTTTGACACATTTTTCGTCGTAATGTATTGTGAGAAGTCGTCTCTCCGCCGGCCGGTGAATTTGTGCAAAAAACCAAATCATACTTGTGGGAAGACTTGCATGTTCTCGCGGTTTCGTACGTAGGTCAGGTTTAGTGCTGACCAGAGTCATTGGACCGTTTATTTTGCCTCAGTCTCCTGCCAATGACCACTCGACCTAAACGAGTCCTCATATCAGTGAGTTAACAGGAAGTATCTCACATACTGCGTTGTTAAACATGTGATGGCCCAAAAGAATGATGACGGGCCTCCTTCCAAGGAGTCCCCGTACATCTTTTTCTTGTATCTAGCTCTAAAAGAGAAATTAGGTATGGTATTATTTATAGATTGATTCAAAACTCCTCTCAACTTTGTGTATTCGAAGGCTGGGATGTTAATGTAGTTATCCCATCCTCCCAAAAAAGCTGGATTGTGGGTATATTTCACCTACCTGAGAATCCACTGCGGGATTTTTGATCGCCACTGTTATATATAGGGAAAGGCGTATCAAATTAAGGATACCATAAGAGGAAAGTCCAATCCACTTGCGCTGCAATGATCCCAGTTCATTCATCTGATATATGTTCACAGGGGTCTATTATTATCCGCAAATGCCTGGTACGCCTAATTGGCATGAACCGTGCATGTGATTGTACAGAATGCTTTATAGATGGAAGGGGCGAGATATCACAGGCACGTCGTCCCTTACGAGATAACGAAGTCGGCGAGTGGATTTTATTGGATGGGGCAAGTCACATTTGAGCACCATTTATAAACTCGGTTTAACATCCTTGATTGACCTTATGAAGACACCTGCTACCTGCACCAACATAGCACTTCATAATCTATTTCCAGGACAAATCGACTTGGTGATATCTGGTCCCAATTATGGGAGAAATACTTCTTGTATGGCAATAGTGCCCCTCGAGGTTTAGACATCTGAATTATTATTATTTTCGTCCACAGCTGCCTTTTCTTTATCTTCTGGAACCATCGGAGCCGCTCTATCAGCTTGTTTATCTCTCACTAGATCAATTGCCCTAAGTTTTGGGACTTTTCATCATCCCTCCCCTGCAGAATACATACCTCCAGCTATCGAATTGTCCGTTTCTATCATCGAGAAGTTATGGAATGGTTGGGGTAAAGATCCCAATGGGATAAGGAATGGAGAGGTTGATCTCTATAATGGTACGCACAGTCAAAGGAAAAATCGGAGTACCACTAACGCCGAGATTGGATGCAGTGAATCTTCCGATGGTTGCTCAACTCCTCGAAAAGCCAGGCTTGGAAGTTGCGTGGACACAAATATGGAGAAACAACTATGGTTCGGTAAGACGAAGCATTGCTGCGTAACACATCAGAGGCCTAAATTCATGCAAACTGCCAAATAATTGAAGCTCTTTAAGGAAAAGAAATTCGATAATCATGCAGAAGATATCGGAAAGGCAGGCCCGGATGCACCTCCACCCTCTCTTACATCGGAATCAAACACCCCCCCGGTGCATTCGGATGATAATGGCCTCGTTTTCCAATTTTCCCCCCAAATTCAACAGCTGGTGAATCCGGATATCACCACTCTTCCTTACGGAACAGATGCATGGGCCATTCATCAGTCCAAAGCAAGCGTCACTCCACTCAGATCAGCGTTTGCGGAGCCAGGTCTTGAAAGCTTCTGCCTCATTACAGAGAATTTGGAGGGGCACCAGCTTGCGACGGGAAGAATATTTGCTTTGTAGAGGTTGCGCATTCTATAGAACTGTGATTGCAATGACAAACGATTTCTTGTCGTCGACTAGAGTCTGTCGTAGGAATATATGCCACACCACCGAATGACTAGTATGCACAAGTTCCAAACAGGGACAAATTGGATTAAAATGCAGACAAGTTAAAACCCAGTCTTCTTATGGATGATATCAGGATCTTCTTGGTACTCTTCAGCACTAACCCACATCTGAAGGTCTCGTGAGCTCAATAGAATTGATAGACATATTGCCTCTTTACCTTTTTGAACGTACTCAAACCAGCCAAGATGGAACCGCCGATCCATGTAGAGTATTTCCGCTCAGGGGGGGCATATATTCTGATTTTGAGTTCCTTGAGAGCTAGCTTTTTCACCTCATTGAGCAGTCTATCGCCGAATCCTTCGAGTCGGATGGCGATCGGTGAGCGATAGGCAACAAGATTACGTAAAACAAATACCATCAACGTACCTCGGCATAAAGTACTGCCGCCGCTCAAGACAACGTTGGAGAACAAGCTCCGTCGAAGATCCATGTCTACTCTATTAACTGAGTCAACAACAACTTGGTGCACCCCAGCATATTCTTGTCCTATGAGATCAGGATTGAAGAGTATTTCTGGGGCTCTGAATCGCTCGGAGCCGAGCTATGAAGCAAGATTAGACTAGCTGAGCAAGGAAGTACTTGGTAGTTTCGGTCTTACTTGTACAGCATTCCCATCGGGTAGACGGAATTCCTCCCATCTTCCTGCGACTTCCTTCTCTTCTTTCGCCGGATTCAGGGCCACGTAGCAGCATTTTTCTTTGATGGTTCTGAGAAATTAGACGGTCAACTATGTGATCACCAGCATTTACCACTTCCAAGCAGAGCTTACCGAACCACCTCCTTTTCTGCAGTAGTATTCAGATGATGTCCAGCCTTGCGTAGGAGAAGCTGCAAATGCTCTGTCACATCTCTTCCCGCTACATCAACACGACGGATTGCATGCGGCATCGAAAAGCCTTCAAACACAGGGACTGCATGTGTAACACCATCTCCAGAATCAAGCACAATGCCAGTCGTCCGTCCAGACGAATACCTACTAAGTTGTGAGTGTAATCCGCGACAACCAGGACGAGGACGTACAAGGAAAGCACTGCTTGAACGCTGGTGAAAAGAGCGGGCACGTTAAAAGTATCGAAAAAGATTGATGCAGCGACGTCACGATTACTGCGGGGGTTGAGCGGTGCTTCCGTGAGCAGGACGGGGTGCTGGGTGTCAGGAGCCAGAGTTAATAGGGAGTTATGCGTAGGTACTGTTTCCGAATCAAACCTCTTCACTGAGGGTACCAAGTTCCTCAGTATAGACCCAAGTCCAAATACGCTCCATATCGTCCCAATCTGTGACTATGCCATGCTCCATAGGGTATTTAATCTTGAGTAGTCCGCGAAACTCCTGAGCTTTACGCCCTATGAAAACATCTCCCTCTAGGGCTCCTGCCATTACACGCACATGCTTGGGACGCCCAACACTAGAGCCCAGGTTAGTTTTTATTCATCAGTGTAAATTGTTGTAACCACACTTGCTATGAGGGAAAGAAGCATTTTGGGTGATCCTGACCGGCAAATCCAGCCTTAATTGTGCCCGATCCCTGCGTTGAAGCGTATTAATTACCAGATCAGACGCTCAATATATGGCAGATCGCCTTACGTTGTCGATAACTACAGGCTGATTTGTAAGGACATCCTCATACTCCGTAGCCCTGCATAAGGCTTAAATAAGTAAACCACCAGCTTGAGTCCGCGGGTTCAATGGTACTCACATTGGTATCAGAGTGGGGGGTGGGGTAAGAGTTTTGTTTGACGCGTCGGAGTAGATACCCGAAACAAAGAAGGGTTCTCAGAATCGGGGCTCGAAATTGGAATTTATTTTATTTCATTTCTTCTATAGCTCGTCAACATGGATGATCTCATCTTAACAATCGACTCAGATGATGAAGAGATTCCCAGCATGTCGCTACTTCCAGTAACAAAGTCCAGTAGCAATCATGGCGTCGAAGAATCAACTGTTGACCCAGACTTCCGCTTCGAAGTGTTCAATGATCTAGATTGGACTTGGAACAGCCAAAGCGCCGGAGATGATAAAAATTTTGAGGTCGGATCTAAACCCGTGAGCCTCTCGTGAATGGCTATTATGGAAGTATTCTGACCGTTTTGATACAGAAGCCGATCTTGGTTGACGACATAATCAGACGCCGTAGAGTCACTATGGAGGGCTTAAAACAGAGTTCGAAAGACTGTGAAGAAGATGAAGGAGAGACTTCAGTCGATAGAGCAAGCATGAACTTTGTGGCCGCCAGCAATAGGAGTAAGGGCGAAGGTATCACTGTGCTCAAACTTGGAAACAACACGTCGCTCATCCTCTTTGTAGAGCAGGTTTCTCAACTTCTGGATTGCACGGAGGACGATGAATCACGAGGTGGAATACTGGAGGACTCATCCGAGGAATCAGAAATTGAAACCCAGGCTGACCGAGATAGGAAGGATGCTTTCTTTGCTCCTCCGCCGTCCGTTGATAACAGTACTGCGTACAAATCATTTCTCGGATTTAATCTTTCCCGCCCACTTCTTCGCGCTATATCTGAGGTTGGTTTTGTCAGCCCTACCTCAATACAGGCCTCCACAATCCCCGTAGCGCTTGAAGGCCATGATGTTCTTGGATCAGCCGTAACTGGTTCAGGCAAGACAGCTGCGTTCATGATACCCGTCCTAGAGCGGCTTATGTTTCGGGACAAGTCTAGTGGTGGAGAGACCCGAGTTCTTGTACTTGTGCCGACCAGGGAGTTGGCCGTTCAATGTACCGAAGTGGGAAAGAACCTTAGCAAATTCATGGATGTTTCGTTTGGCCTAGTTGTTGGTGAGTTAATTGCTCATTTTCGTGGACGCTATTAATTCATGACGCTCTAGGTGGATTGTCGTCGAAGATGCAGGAGGCCGTTCTTCGAACTCGTCCAGACATTGTAATCGCTACACCCGGCCGTTTGATCGACCACCTTCATAATACTCCCTCCTTCTCACTAGCAGCACTGGACATACTAATACTGGATGAAGCCGATCGAATGCTCTCTGACGGATTTGCGGCCGAACTCCATGAGATTGTTTCTTCATGCCCCAAGTCACGCCAGACGATGCTTTTTTCTGCTACAATGACAGACGATGTCGATTCTCTTGTCAAGCTATCTATGAACAGACCTATGAGGCTCTTCGTGGATCCTAAGAGGGCCATAGCGCGGAAGCTTACTCAGGAATTCATCAGAGTAAGAAGAGAAGAGGACCGGCAATCACTCCTGATTGCTGTATGCAGTAAAATTGCTACAACAAAGGTCATCATTTTTTTTCGGAGCAAAGCACTGTGCCACCAAATGAAGGTTGTGTTCGGTCTTCTGGGGATGGAGGCGGCGGAGCTACATGGGAATCTGAGCCAAGAACAGGTGAGTTTTGTCGTGACCTGTTTCCAGTGGCATTGATTTTGATGTACCATAGCGGTTGGAATCCCTTCGCAGATTTAGAGAAGGTCGTACTAATTATCTCCTAGCTACCGATTTGGCTTCAAGAGGTCTAGACATCAGAGGAGTCGAGACAGTCATTAACTATGATATGCCCTCACAAGTGGAACCTTACCTTCATAGAGTTGGCCGAACCGCTCGGGCAAGTGAGATTGGGAGGTCCATCACTCTAGTTGGTGAATGCGATCGTAAAATACTAAAGGCGGTTATCAAGAGGAGCGAGGCTCACAAAATTAAGAACCGTATTATCCCACCGGATGTCGTCAGCCATGTGCGCAGGCGATTGGCAACGCTACAAGACGAAGTCAAGGGTGTATTGGCCGAAGAAAAGGAGCAGAAGATGGTGGGTGTGGCGATACCTCCAACATTTGTGTTTACTAACCCAGCGTCCTAGATCCGCCGCGGAGAAATCGAACTCACAAAGGCAGAAAACATGATCCAGCATGAAGAGGAAATTTATTCGCGCCCTAAACGTACGTGGTTCCAGTCGAAAAAAGATAAATTAAATGCCCAAGGTGTGTTTTCAAGACTTGAGAATTCATGGTATATTTATCTGATAGCCAATCGGGCTCGTCATTCTATACAGGTATCAGCAAACGAGAGTATGAAGCAGACTTTGCGTCCACAGATGCCCCTATTGACACTAAAGTCAAGAGACCAAAGGTCATCACAAAAAATGATGACAAAATCAGCCAAGTTGGGGAAAACATGCGGCGCTTCAAAAGAAAAAGAACGACTTGAATATATAGATAGTTTGAACTTTTTATACCTGACGTCGACGACGTGTGAATCCATCTACCCATCATAAATTCAAGCAGTCAAGCATCCCATGTTGCTAACACATGAGCATAACTCGTTCGCCAATCTTGCGGAGATTATTTTTACACCACAGACTAAGCTTTTTCGCTCTTCGTGGTGTCCGACAATGGACCTTTTTGTCGTGGCTACTCCGCTTAGCAATCGCAACAGGCTCGCGTTATGGAAAATGGGTGGGGTAAAAGTATGGGACGTTGAAGTGGGAAGAGGAGATGCAGTTCAGGAGAGCATTGTAGGAGTGTCATGGAGCCCAGATGGTTAATTTTTTATCTCAGTGATGCACTTTCTGCTGATCTAGTCTCATCAGGTCTTCAGATTGCTGTCATTCACGAACCGCCCCGCCTTACATTCCACTCATGTCATGATGGGCGAGAAATCAGGTCGTTAGAAACCTCCGTAGGTAATGACAGGAAGCTGACAGGTGTTTGGTGGTTTCAACATGAATCTAGTCAATCGAGTGAAAGTGGGCGATCCCGCGAAGTTCTATATGGTGGGAAATTCATTGTGAGCTTTCTCCTTTGTTCGCTTTTCCCCTGAATACCACCAACTGTGCAAGAGTGACTGACTGACATGCTTTATGTCGAGATAGACCGGGTCTGCTCAATCCATATTGCGGTTATTACCCCCGCTCGAGAGCAAGCAAGAATCCCGTTCATCCAGGTAGGTTTTCTTCTTAATGCAAAAATAGTTCGCGAATGGAACCACAGATAGCACAGCCCGAGTCCTAAGTTTGAAGTCAGCAAAAGATATCATACTTTCCCAGCACGAGGAATTGGATGGTCAGCCTGAATTGGCAGCATTTCCTACACTTCCATCGGATCTCGATGCTGCACCCGCTTCTTCGGATATACCCTATGCGCGACAATCCAATAGCTCTGATGACACACAGAGGATAGGAAATCGATCTGATAATTGCGGTATTGGCACACTCGTCGTGGTTGCGGACGATTCTGGCCATCTTCTCCCGTTCCTTGAAGGAAGCTATCCGCTGGGTGTCATCAATTTAGGACAAGATTGTAGCGTGGTATCGGTGTGGAAATCACCGAATAAGCCAATAATTTTGGTCCATATTACCCAATTCCTCACAGATCAATTATCTCGGTGCACCATATTTCCCACCACTGTGCATATTTCTCTTCTTTCTTCCGCATCCGTGCTAGATGTCGCCAGGATATCATCCATAACTCGATCCTTGGTACTCTACGTAAACAGGACTTTCAGAGAGATGAGCAGAGCATGGTATGGCCACCAGTCTACCGAAGGAGGACGAGAGGTCGGAATGAAATGGATTAGAGTGCTTCAGGAGAAGGAAAAACAGCTAGACGGATGTATGAGTGCCTTTCTTGCATCTAGCCATCACTCATTATTTACACGCTTTCGTTACAGCGAAAAGAACCAACCCCATCTTCGAGTTGACCAATTTATTGTTTACAGGCAAGACGAGTTCTGCTATGCGCGAGTTCCTCGGTGGAAGCGGGAAGCTTAGCGAACGGGTGAGCCCTTTTCTTATCAAGGTTTGAAGATATGTGTATAAACAAACATTGAGTAGGGGATGGCTCAGTGGCAAAGTACTGTTGCAAATGCCCTAAATTTGATACAGGACTCAGCAGAACGGAAACTATCGCCAGCATTTGAGAGGCTAGTTGTTGTTCTAGAGGAAGTCCGAGGGTGGACAATCTGGTATCTCAATCTGGCACAAGCACCGTTCCCTTATCTGATATTTTCAATAGGCCACAGGCATACGCGGCTTTCCAGTTCACTACGGAAGACATTGAGCTGTGCCTTAAATTATGTCACCGGGGTATAGAGCTAGCAGAATGGCTTTCCAAAGAAGCAACAGCCGAGTGTCAGCGGTTCATAGAGTTCATGAGCTGGATCAAAGCCGGTTGGTAGCCCTCATGCCTTGACGTTCGTCTATCATTCATACTTTTCTGCTGGTTATGCAGAGTCCTCTAGAGTTAATGACGGTGTCGTCAGCGACATGCGTGCTCCTACATATGACCCCCTGGAGGTGTCAGAATATTTGGAACATGGCCTTCTTAATAGTTCCATTGATCAATGGTTTACTGGGACTACACCTAAACATGATTCCTGCCTAGTGCAGGCGGAGCATTCAACGAACATGGGCGACTTGATGACTGAAATACGATCCATAATCACACGGTCAACGGATCTTGACTCAAGTGGCGGTCTACTTCTACCTTCTACACGGAATCAGTCGGTAAGCGGCTATCATCGAGCGTGCGATCATTCAATATCAATTACCTAAACCTTGGGCGGTGGTCGCCTGCACTACTTCTTTACCTCAGACTTACCCGGATCGAGCATCGTCTTCCCTTCGAATGGCGAACCCAAACCTGCAGGCTTTAATTGAAGAACTGTCATTGCTCTGTTGCAGGATATTTCAACAAGCTTCGGGAGCGGTAGGCAGCCAGGCTGTCGTGGAAACAGGTCCATTCACGGCAGAAAACAATTCAGGAAATGTTCATCCGGATGTTCAAACTGGATTTGATGACTGGTTGATGTGCGACCGTTTTCTCACTGTGGAGGAGGTTGGACAGGTAAGGAACTAAATTTCCGCTATGATTGATCCCTTACCGGTAAGCGTTGGTGTTGTCGTTGATTTCTGGTATGATGCGTTGCAGGAACCTAGAATTGTCCACTTCACGGCGATGGCTGCATGTAGCTCCCAAGAATGGAAACGTGAGTTCCGGGCCCTTAATTATTATTTGATGGATCCCTTCTTTCGTCAGCATCAGTGATCTTGATTAAGCCCGCTCTTGATAGTCGTCATCCTCAGGAAAGAGTACAATATGGCACAATCGTTCGTGCATCCCAAGGTGGTTGAAGTCTCTGTGTTTGATCACCGTCCCTTGTTCGAGAATGCAGCCAGCTTAGAGGTCCTAGATCTGGATTTCTTTGATGATAACACGTTGCTTGCAATAACGCGGTGCATGGATCGTAAAGATTCAGGGGAACCCCAAGGTGTGTAAAGGCAGCTGCACTGGACTTTACTTAACATTATATGCCGTACAAGCATGCTGTTTGGGCAAAACTTTGACCAGCTCGAAAGCATTCTTTACCCAGATATGCATGCAGGACTGACTATGGACATTTTATCTCAGGTCACCCGTATCTCATCAGTATTGATTACTCTCGTGCACAATATACGGGCTTGCCAGTAGGGGAGAACATGCCAAAGAACCTCGAGGAGTTGATACAAAAACTCATGCAACTCTGTGTTGGCGGTATGGTGCGGAGAATTTCCGCCTTCGATATTGACTATTCTCTCACACGGATACATCTATTCACGACATCGAATCTGTAACTTATAGTTTCCGACGCAGACCTTGCCTATCACAAGATCCAGGGAATTAAAGTGCTGCACTATCGGAAAGAAAGCTACTCTAGCGGTCAATGGACGAGAGAATCGACGTTGCGCCTGCGTTCTTGATGGAGAAGGTCGGCACGCCGAGATATTTGATATTGATGCAGAGGGTGATGATGAGGATGGGGAAGAAGAGAACCAACCTAGTGACCACGGTGACCACTCGAAAGAAGACTTGATGGAGGAGTAGTTCATTTTCAGTTCTTCAAGATCTGTCAAGGTGGACGCTTTCATACCGAGTAATTTTAATCCCGTGTCGTACCGCCACTGCGCGTGTAATTTAAGTTCGAATCCTCGATGCGCGCGTTCGTAGTTTAGAGCAGCGCTTGAATGACTGCTGACCATTTCGGTGATGTTCATGTTTGGGGCTCTCCCAAGCCTTCAAAAATTGAGCCACCTTGTCCAACTCTGCCGCAACTCCTGGAATAGAAATCACAGAACGCGACGTTCAGTTGAGGAATGTCGGGTGCGCCAGCACTATCTCCTTATTAGGGACAGGGTCCGCTTCTTGAAATGAGCAGCCTTTCAAGCTAATAAAGTGGGTGGGATAAGAACTGAATGAAAGTGACCACGTTCCTTTGTTTGGTTCAGTGTGGTTAACTTTGCACATGACCCTTTTCTTGACCCTGTGGCCCACCTCTGAACGACGATCATTCCAACAACAGTTCGATGCTTGCGGGCGAACCTTTTTATTGATCTAGGATACTCGCCGCGCCTCATGTAGACCCAATGGAGTGGTAGCTTGATGGCCGCCGCTTCAGATTTTGAGAAGCCACCCAAAGCTGAAACCGTTCTTCTTGAACCGAGCGACAAGGATCTCTCTCAAACTCTCTCAAGTTGAACAGTGATTGATAGTGCGTTCCTGAGCTCCAGTTTCTCTTATCGCTTCTGTAACACCTTGTCCCTTAACCTCCTTGCCAAGTTATGACCTCCCGCCTCTGGGAAGTCTCGATCATTTCGGGGCACGACTCGGTATGTCGGTGCCCCTTTCCATCAATTTACTCTGCCCTAGCGCAGGTCGTACCATCTGTGGGGTGCCTCATTGCACCTCGTGTTCCCAATCCTAGCCCTACATATTCCAATTTTCTTTTGCCTTTTCCTCAAATTTTGTGACGCCCCTCTCACTTTACATATCCCCTCTCGTACTTGACGTACAGAACACCATATCTCTCCCGCCTCGTATAATGGCATCGCTTATGAATGGCAATACTTCGGTCGGCACCACTGTGTATCAATATTCATCTTATCCTTCTACATCTTCCGATAATACTCAAAAAGCTGCACCAAGCTCTTCAAACCATGTTGTTGACATCCAGCCATCACCAGAATCGGAACGCAACCCGCGCTCAAAAAAAGGTCAGCAGGAGTCTGCGGACGCTGCAGAAGCCCTCATCCTCGAAAAAAAGCGGAAGAATGCTACAGCCCAAGGTTCGTTGACTTTATTCTTACCTTCCGAAGCCAGTCTTGCTGATAAAAGATGGTGGTTACCTTTAGCTGCCTTCCGCGCCAGGCGTTCAAACTATATTTCCAATTTGGAGGAAACAGGTGTGTCCAATTCATCAACATCAAAATAGTTTTAAGCCGATATCTTAGCCCTACGCCCTTAGTTGCTAGCCTCGAAAATGTAGTAAGGCGTTTGCAAGATGCATGCCGGGATGCGCATGATGATAATGCAGAGCTCCGGGAGGAAAACGTTCGATTGCAAGCTGTAGTCGATGGGTTCAAGCAAAGGGAGTCGATATGGAAGGCCTACGCCAAGGCTACTGCTGGCACTGCAGCTGCCGCCACATCCTCGCCCGAGTTCTTGAAAAACCGGACCCATTCTTCGGACTCGCATTCTCTTCCGCTTGCAACTGGGTTAGGTACCCCGCCTTCCTCATGTGCTTCTCTTGACTCCACTACGCATGGTATATGCTATTCAGATGATGGGACAGTCTATGGGGATGTTTCATACCAGTTCAGCATTGATGGCAAACCTTCATGTGGAATTACGGAGGATCAATGCCCAAAAGAGTCGCGTGGTCAATCAATCCGCCTGTATAATACTCACGCCGGCGGTTCAAATGGTAGGAAAAATTCCATTCATAATTGTGGTAACATATTTTGACGATTTTCATATGCTGGCAGGATCATCCACGAATGATTACACACATAATTCCAATTCCTCAATCCCTTCAACACCAAGCATCGGTTTGGAGGGATCCTTTGGCGTAACCCCACTCGCCTTTGCACAAACTTCCTCGCCGGGACTGTCTTATTCGACCGGACCCGTCATTACATCGCCCACAGATTTCGCCACTGGTTACTCCGTATCTGGAGGTCTGCAATCCGGGGGTTCTAGTAATTACCACCACCGCAGAACGCTGTCTGATCAAACACCCTCCAAAATTGACTTCATGGGATATACTCGTGATCAAGCTAATCCAGCATCAACAGGGACAACCACCGGGCCGACTGACATGAGCTCTTCCGAGTCTGGAAGCCGATCACGATCACGCCGCAGTGGTCACACTGCATTCCCTTCCCCACTTTCACCACCCCCTCGTGGTTCGGCGAGGCTGTCAAAGCTCGCTGCTGGATCATCAGAGGTCAACACGGTGTCGAACACTCTCGCCGTCGTCAGGGCTCAGGCCTTTGGCGGTGTACGTAAAACACGCGCTAGGGCCAAGAAGAGTATGTCAAGCGGCGAGGCTGCGAAGGCTGCCATTGAAGTTTTGGAGGCACGGGGCCTAGGATTGGGTTTGGATATTGCAGGAGGTGTTAAAAGACGCAAGAGAGGTGAAGCACTAGACAGCGGATCCAAATGAGGTGTCAACTATAGTCCATTCACCCATTATGCACTATGGTAGTTTTGATGACTTTCTACATCATTCGTTTACTTTCATTCTTGACATTTGTTCATCTATGGATTCTATGCTCTCGCCTTTTTGGTCATCTTGGTCGCTGGACGTCGGTTTGATTATCACATACTTGTCATGCATCTTTTGTCTGTCCTTGTCTGATCCCTAATATAATGTCTTGTATAAGATTGATGCATCTAGCTTTCTCTGGTGGACAGAAGATTGGCAGTTATATTCGGAGTAAGGAAATGTTGTCTATATTGTTAGATGTGCGTGCAATCCTATATGTACATCGACACCATTAATGCAGCAAGGCTAAATACTACATTCCAACGACCATGGCGCATACGACGGGGTGCGTCGTTCAGTATGCCGGCTTCTAGTTTTGAGTTGGTATAAACCCGTAGATTATTAATGACCCAGTACGCCTCCTGATTGCAAGTAAAAGTGGTTAGAACAATAGCAGGAGGCTCGGGCAGAGAATTCATACGTTGAAATTAGCAGGATCAGCGATCCTATCAGCACATTGCCCTGGACATCCAGAAGGTCCATACGATGGCCCCGCCCAATCACCACAGAATGTTATATTGAAGATAATTTTGTGATCGCGAAAATGAGAAACGATATCGCAATCCTCTGGAGAAAGATGCGCAGATGGCAGACCCCAACGTGTGGGATCGGGGGTGAAGTTTGTGATATCTTCTGGTATGACTGAATGGGGGAAAAACCCTATTCATTACCAAAGCAGTCAGCGTGCATTGCGTTGTATCTCCAATCAACCGGTGAATAACTTACAAACACTAATCCCAGTCTCATCCCATTTCATAGCATAAACTCCTCCTCCGAGGACATTCAAGGTTCGACCCGAGGATGACGAAGAAGCATCATCGATTGTACACCCAACGTTGTTGGCGATTAAACCATTGCAGTCGGTGCTCTGGAACAAATCAAATGTCAGGCCTTTTGAACCACCACCTACGATCTAATTCAAACCTTGACATGTCCAGTGAAGTTTCCTGTCGGTTTGAGTGTACAACCTGAAAGAATCCATCAAGTCAGTTGAAATCATATCTATTATCTGAGTGTCCTGGCCATCGTGCTTACCTGCATCTGTATGCCATGCAACTTGATTGTTTGTACTTTCGTGAACGCCTTCGTACACGTCGATTTCACCATCCTGCATTAACCAATCAACGAAGACCCAGTACACGAAGATAACATCATACTCACGTATGGCCAATTGCCGTTGCTAGTCCAAAATGCTGGCCAAATACCTGATAAAGAGAGAGCCGATTAGGTGGATTCAGGACGTAAGGACCTTCATACTAACCGCAACCATGTGGCGCACGATCAATATCCAATATGAACAATCCTCCGGTATAGCTCTTTTCTGATTCGATCCGTACGCTTTAAGAAATCCGAAGTAAGGTCGATAGACATATATATTTCTATCTGGACACACCTTTTCCTATTTTGCCCCGGGCTTAAAACTGTGGTATTGTCAGCTCGCATGATGATCCGCCCGTCTGATCGGACGTATGAAAGAGACTCTTTGAAAGCAGTGTCACGATCAACGTATCTATGACACCAACATGAGTCGGATGAGCAAGGAATGAAGTCCACTGCACTTACTCCACTAAACCATGGGTGGCATCTGGGTGATTCCAGAAATACCAATAGCTGCCATCGAAAGTTATTTAGTATCAGAAGATCATTCAACCACATGCTCTACACGTACTCGAAGAAATTTCGTCCATCATAATAATCATCAAGTATCCATACTCCAGAAAGATCTGGCTCTGAGGAATTGGCGCTGGCTGTAGGCTGAGCCCCGGTTGAAGTCGGTGTGGCAGAACTAGCCAGGTTCGTTTGGCGTTTGCCTAATACTGGAGCATCTGCGGATTCAAGTTGCTTGCCCCGAAGTTGCTGGAGGAGTGCCCTAGACTTAGCATACCCAGGTCCAGGTCCTAATTTCGGGTCTCGCTTCTTGTCAGTAGCTTCTGTGACACGGCCAAAAACTTTTTTCCCCAAGCTTACGAGCTTTCCAGCAAACGAACCCGAAGTGTGTCGTGTACCGTAGCGGTTGATTCGCGGCCTGAGACGTGCATTGGATGGATTCTGGAAAGCATTTCTCGGCTTCAAATCTCTGTGTTCTTTTCCCACAACGGTAGAAACAGAAAGAGATGCCAGAAATGCCCATATGCAAATCGCGGGTATCCACATTTTGCTGACTGTTGGGGAGAGGGTATTCTCACAGCTTGAATCCTGATGGCGAGATTCAATCGTGTCAAAGGAAAACTAAGTTTCGACTATGCTTTGTTGTCTAATGCTGTGAAAGAGTGCCGAACTGTGCTAGGTGGTAGGGCAGACAATGTGTATGCAGGGTATGATCGACTGAGATTAGTGAGTCCTCATTCGTTTCATCAGGATAATATCCTAGACTTACATCGTTTCAGGTCGTGAATGGCGTTCGATTGGGGAGTGGTCGATGGTAAGAAGGACGAAGAGGAAAGCACTGATGGATTCAATCGGAGTTAAAAATTGCTCCCTTTTGTCTTCCAACGCCACGCACTTTACTCATGTTTTCCTCCAGCGTCATTCCCATCAAAGGGTCTGCCACTCTTATCACAGACTATCTGCGCTTTTCTATCTACTCGTAAGTTGATTCTGCAAGGATCATAGGCGCGATTTCGACCATCATTTGAACTGATCGTTTGGCCTAGTATTCTCTTCCTGCGAGGGGTGTATTCAGTGGAGGATTTCTTCATTATAAATAAATACGGCCTCGAGCTCGTTGTGGCTCTGAACGAAGAACTTGAAGCATATGTCGGCGGAGTTCTTGATCAGGTGGAAGGCAAGTTCTCAGAAACGGTCAGGTTCAGCCTGTTCTTAATCACTTCAAATAGAGTGGCTAGTTCGAAACACTGTTCGTCAGGTCGTGTTATTGATTGCATCAAAGGAAAGTAAAGAGGTCCTCGAAAGATGGGTGTTTGAGGTTTCCAAAGTGTAAGTGAAGGGGAGCGTCATTTGATCGGTAGTATATTGAGTTAACGTTACAGAGATCATTCCAAGACCGAGGAAGAGATGAACCGTGAGGTCCACCTTATGTTAGCTGGTATCAGAGGTACAAACAGCATGCTAAGCGATATCCAAGAGCCGACGCTTTGCAACATCGTCGTGTATAAACGATTGACGGGATCTATCAAGGATGACGTGATATCAGATGCATGGGAAGAGGCCGAACAGACTGGAATACCTTTAGACGACTCTTCTGAAGTAAAACTCAAGAGCGCTGCTACACAACACCACAAATTAGAACTAACAGTAGTGTATAAGGCTTAACTCAGCGTTGCTTACCAATAATTCATGCGCACGGGTGTTCGGTGATAAAGAGTGGTATCCCCGTCAACAATTTCGATCAGAACCTAAATACTGTCTTGAAATAATTTTCCAAGTCGCTACACAGTGGTGAGCATTGGACGCGTATTACTCTGTATCCTCAGCTCATCGGAAGAATAACAGCTGTCAAGAATGGGAGCCTATAAATACATAGGTGAGCTATACAAGAAGAAGCAGTCCGATGTTCTCCGTTTTCTATTACGCGTGCGGTAAGTTAATGACCCTCTGAACTACCAGTTTGAGCTCAATATAGTCTTAATAGCTGCTGGGAATACCGTCAACTCAATGTCATACATCGCGCATCCCGACCTTCGAGACCCGATAAGGCACGGCGATTGGGTTACAAGGCGAAACAAGGTTACATCATATACCGCATAAGAGTCCGAAGAGGCAATAGGAAGCGACCAGTACCGAAAGGCATAGTTGGACCACCATGAATAGTGCCAACATCAATTAACAATCATTCCGATTAGGTGCCACCTATGGCAAGCCTGTTCATCAAGGAGTCAATCAACTCAAGTTCCAGCGTTCACTCCGAAGTACAGCAGAGGAGCGTGTTGGGCGGCGTTGCGGTAATCTCCGTGTCCTCAATTCGTACTGGATTAATCAGGATGGGGTGTACAAATACTACGAGGTGATCCTTGTTGATCCAAATCATAAAGCCGTGAGTTGTTATCTTCTATATTTTCTGAGAACATTAAAACCGATTTCGCTGCAGATACGCCGTGATCCGAAGATCAATTGGATCACCAAACCAGTGCACAAGCGTCGAGAGGCTCGTGGTTTAACGAGTACAGGTAAAAAGGCATGTCCAATTAATATTTCATCCCAGTATATATCTTGACTCACAAACCATAATAGAATCGTGGGTTGGGCAAGGGCCAGCGTTACAATCACACCCCAGTTCGTGCGACTTGGAAGCGAAACAATACGTATGTCCGATATATTATTTGCTCTATACCCGTTTCTAATTCAATATTTCCATATCTAGTCTGTCCCTTCGCCGTTACCGTTGATAAACCTTATCACTGCACGTGCCCACATGACGGTATTTTCCCTCGATTGTATACATATTCCAAATCATATCAAAAGTCAACTAGCGCACATCTGCACCAACCTGAGCTCCGAACAGATTCTTTGAGTCCGACTTATGTAGAGAGACCAACCCACCATAATGAAACTTGAATCTATTTATTACATGAGAAGACTTTCTATCATGTTGGTGATAGAGGCTTTTGACATATGTCCTTCATCTTTCCATTTCCCCTATCCGCATTTCATTCCCTTTCCCGGTACATAGTATCGATCGGGGATGCGTGACTTTCTTTCAGCTCCGAGTAGACTGAAACTAAATTACAGCAAGGTGATGATGAGAGGTCGCTCTGCTTCACTCGAAAGGCTAATTCGATCTCATCAAACTGTTCTACAAGAGGCGGATTATGATATCCATATTGATACCATTGTTCTAGCTCCTTCCGCTGGAGGGATCGGTTCCTTTCTTCAAAGCTGAAGAAGAGCTACATGATCCGCTGGTTCAGGGATCCAAGCAAGATGAATCTTTTTTGATGATGCCTCGAAGCATGCTCGCCTTTGGCCAATAGGCAGCTGTGGCCAAAGTAAAAGGATTTCTGATCACAAGACTTAACGATGTTCATTTAGAGGTTGGCTGACACTCATTGATCTTGTCCAGTACCAGTTAATGTTTTTATTTACTTCCTACCAGTCAGCGTGCTACAATATGGCCAACGTACTAATTAGCTGGCACTTATTTGTTCTATTTGTTTAGACATTAATGCTCCTGAAGACCTGTGCTTGACTAATCACTTGCATATATATCCATCCAGAGATTGGTAATCAAGAATACCGTCTCATTTAGCTATATATGCATTGCCACATGAGCCCATTTTTTAGTCCTAACAATATCTCGCGCAGCCAACGTCAGTATTGTAAACTGTAATGTCATGGTGGGACCTAGCCTAGCAAACGGTTATGACCTGGCTTGTGTGTGAATCCAGCATTGTGTTTTTCACATAAGCTTCCAGTGGGAATTGCATAGTTCAATGCTCCTTATTATTCGTTGGTTCCGCAATGAGTATTTAGTTAGCATTGACATACTGGATTTGAGCGGTCCCTGAATGGCAAGGTACTATTTTGATTACATCTCATTTTCCACAGGAGCTATTTCAACGAAACTCTTTGGTAAACAAAATTCACCTAATTATGTACACTTGTAGAAGGTTTCATGTTGTTGGGTGGTGTGTACGTTCTGTAGTCAGTTCGGTAAGGAAGAGCATCATTTTGGGTTAAAAGCGGTCCCTGAATAGAGGATCCGCAGCTGCTTGGTCGACTCTTCATCACTCCAATGACTTCTTTCTTGGATCTTGACGCTGTTATCCATCATTCGCTCCATCTTGGAAAGTTTAGAGAGAGGTAGACAGTGAAAAAAGAGTAGATATTTACACTGAGAATCGAAGGTATGGCCGAGTCCGACCCTTGGTGAGCAAACTCTTTGATTCTCATCAACCTGTACAACATCATTTTGCTCTATTTTGGTATCTAACCGGGCGAAAGCACCGGAGATGGACTTTGAAACATTATTCTGACGTTTAATTCCTATAATGTAGCTCGGAAATGGCAGGGTGACCGGAAAACCAAACAGAATTTGGGTTTTCGGGTAAACTGTTGGCATGCAAGTGCCACTGCTTTCTCCATTCTCGTCCTTTCACCCTTAAACTTTGAGGGTACATAGAT
>WSTZ01000010.1:29219-115058 GCA_019632295.1 Tulasnella sp. 418 | reverse complement strand
CCGTTAAGACCTCTGAGTTACGAACCCAATTCTCAATTCTTCTCAAAATAGCTAAGTAACAGAGTTGCACTGGTCCTTGAGTGAACCCACATCTCCCCAGTTTCTTGCTCCATTGCCACAAAATTTGGCACCATGAGCTTCCATGATTACCAGCGTTTCATGTTGTTCTGTCTCTTGTGCAAGTTTTGTGCAATAAAATGTACAGTTTTAATTGTGACACGTACTGCAGACGGAAGTCTACTTTCGGGAACATCTTGTAGCTTTTCGCAGAACAAGCGAGCTCCATGGGCTTTTTGCCTTTTGCACACTATACACTACTCATTGCGCCGACTGCCATGAAACAGCATGAATCAGTACTTTAAAAGCAGGAGAGTATATTTAAACCAGAATCAGGCAAGGAAAATGTCATAAATGTTCTGGTAATTATTTGGAGTTGAATTAACGTGTTTTTCATTGCATGGTTTCAAACCGGAACACAGTCCTTTGTCTCAGTTTTTGAACCGATAATTCCTATTCAGGTACCTGTATGCGTACCAAATGTGAGGCCAAACAGATGAATTCTGGTGGCGTTATGCTCAAATTACTCCAGCAGCAGGGGAAAGTCGAAGAACGGGGAACCCTGTATTGAAAAAACACGAAATTCCGAATTCTCACAACCATACTAGCTCCGGAGCCTCTCTCGCAAAGATTCGGGCTTCAGTTACTTGGAAAGAGTACATCTACCATATCCAAAGCTTCAAGGTGAACAATGGAGTGAACGATGAGAAACGGCCTAAACGTCCAAATGTGTTTGGTTCTCGGGGTCCACCCGTACTTGAGGCTTAAGTTCACAGCAATATAACTAAAAGAAAAAGTATCACAAGTAAAGAACGTCTTACTATTGCATCTGGAGGTGTGCACCCTGCACTACTGCCCAAATTGGGGCAGTAGAGCTTATCACACATTGCCTCAAGGACCGGTAAACCGCTGTTTAGCAACCTCCAAACTGCACATTGAGCATATCTCATTCAGTTTTTAGCGAAATCAATTCGAACTTTGCACTGTCTTAGTTAAATAGTTTTACTACATGTGCTCAATTATGTTTAATTTCGTGAGTGTCTGAATGTCCTGTTTCGCAGAATTCATGGCTCAAGGACTGGTGTAATCCAGTATTTCAGGAACACAGAATCTCCATATATGGCAATTATCAATTTTTATGTATGCAGTTCGGAACATGCCAGACTCTCATAGTGGCAACTTGCAATTATTTCTATGGATTCGGAGTAAGGAGAATTTGTACAACCTGTCGTTTCTGGTAGGCGCTTTCAATGGCTCGGTCAGGTGACTTGTCACCACGTGATTATGTAAGATATACCTGCACGTGATATGTAGAAACTTTTGGGATTGATTCGTTTGATCTCATCATAGTCGTGTATGCATCTTCCTCCCACATGGCAGAATCTCTGCCTACGTATTACCTCACGGAACTCCCTAGGTTTTATTCCCCGGGGCCCAGGCTTACTACGTAGTCCTTGTTCTGCGTGGCCTGGTACAGAGTTGCATCGAGATGGTGCAAAACGATTGTATGCCACTACAGGTAAGGTTAATTCAATATTATCACAACAATACTGATACAAACTTTGAAATTAGCGGACTCAGCTCCCAGGAACGAGGTAGGAGTGCAACTTCTCCACCCATCCTTGCGCTCTCAAGTATTCGGGAACTCGTCCTTTCCGCGCCCAGAACCTCATATTATCCAAATTGCCCGAGAGCATCTGTCAAGTCATTCCCTTAACGTTTCGGAGGGATCAGTTGTTCCACCCGTCTCATTCACATTACCCGCTCTTCAAGGTGCAACCATAGATGAGCATTTCCACGCAATTGGTGTAGAGGCCTGCGAACCATATTTGTCATTAATCAAGCAATTAGTAGCCAAGAACGACCTTCCTCCAAAACCGTCGACCTGGAGTCAACAGCCTGGGTGGACAAGGTACTATCCTGACGGTTCTTTCGAGTCGTGCAATGATCTAGGACACGAGCAGATGCTCTGCTTTGATGTCGAGACCATGCCCCGCTACCATAACTATGCCGTAATGGCTACCGCGGTCTCACCCACCAATTGGTACTCTTGGATATCACCTTGGCTATTAGGCCACAGTGATTCACCCTCTCACCTCATCCCTATCGGAGATCCTACTGTACCAAGGGTAATCGTTGGGCACAATGTTTCTTATGACAGGCTGCGAGTCAAGGAAGAATACTCCCTTCAAAGGACAGCAAACAGATGGATCGATACCATGGCGTTGCATGTCGCGGTGAAAGGGATATCCTCACATCAGCGTCCCGCGTGGATGAACCATAAAAAGGCAAAAATCAAAGCCAAGGAGAGGAGCTTGCAGAGTGTTGAAGCTGTTCTTGATTTCATGAAGGAGACGGAAGTTGAAGAACAATCAGAGCATGATTCGGCCAAAAGAGAGCAGCTTCGTCGCATGAAATCCGACATGGAGGAGTCATTGCCATTGTTGCTTCAATCCTCTGAAGAAGAAGGCCTTGAAGGTTCCGGAAGACGGTGGGAAGACATTACCTCCGCCAATGCTTTGGCTGATGTTGCTCGTCTTCACTGCGGAATCGAGATGGACAAAGATCCTCGCAATGACTTCCTGTCGTCGAAGCCATTCGAGATCATGTCGGAGTTGGAGGTTTATCTCGATTATTGCGCAACAGACGTCGAGACGACATACAAGGTATTGTGTGCCGTACTACCCGTCTTCATGGATGGCTGTCCCAGCCCTGTCTCGTTGGCAGGCTTGCTTATAATGGGCAACGGCTTTTTGCCAGTCAACGAGACATGGGAGGAATACATAAAGAATGCAGAAAACAAGTGCAGGGAGGTGGAGCAAACTATAGGCCAACGGCTTGCTGGCCTCGCACAAGATGCCTTAAAGATGATGGATGCTCCCGAAGTCTGGAAACAGGACGCATGGTTGAGTCAGCTGGATTGGTCTCCTAAAAGTCCTGGGAAATCCCGTGGTTTCGAACTCCCTCAAAAGCAGCGTCGGGTGCGGAAGGAGCAGCTGCCATGTGCGGAGCTGGCAGACTCTCAAGAGTCGTTACCGAGGTGGTACGCGCAATTCATTGCCTCAGACTGCTTGTCGAAAAGGCATCTGCAAGAATTGGCGCCGCTATTACTCCGATTGTCGTGGAGGTCTAACCCAATTCTCTACTTGTCGGAACATGGCTTCGTCTATCAAGATCTGCACTCCTCTCAAGGCAATTCCACTCCTTCAGGTACTTCTACTCCCGGAAACAGTGCAGTGGACTCGACTGGAATAGGCTTCACATACTCTCCTCTTTCGTTGACCCGAAAGGTTCGAACGCTGATTGGGAAATTTGGACATAAAGCCCTGAAGGATGGGGTTTTAACCAGTCAAGACCCAAGTGATTCAGACATTGTAGCAGCTTTGTGCGATGGACGAGTTACTGAAGACGTTCGCCAGAGACTGCGTCACATTGCTAGTCATATCCTCGAAAAGGGTCGCGATGAGTCAGACCCCTGGGTCTCTCAGCTGGACTGGACGTCTACTTCAGGCCATTCAGCTCTTTTCTCAAACACCAGGAATCGCCAGGTCGTTTCGGGCTCAAATTCTCCTCCCTCCATTCCTATTTGGCCTAAATGGTACTGGGAACTCACCAAACCTAAAAAGGGTATGGCTCCCGGATCATTAGACCTCTCGTTGCGGAACCAGATCGCCCCAATATTGCTCCGCTTGCGCTGGCGTGAATTCCCTTTGTTTCGTTCTCGTGAGTTTGGTTGGACGTATCGAGTTCCGCCCAATTACAGTGGACCGTTCAGAACTACCCAACTACCTCTAACATTCGTACATGAAGCTGATTCTTCTCTCGCGGCTGACGTACAAGATGGATACGTCTTCTATAAAGTGCCGCACAAGGACGGGGATGGTGCAAACGTCGGATCACCACTTGGCAAGACTTTCCTAAAGTATTTCACAAGCGGGATTCTGACAAGCCCCGGAAACGACGCGAAAGAGGCTCTCAACATGAGTGCACAATGCAGTTACTGGATTAGTGCTCGAGATCGTATCATGAGTCAAATGGTTGTGTGGGATGGGCAGGATGGGCAGGATGGAATTCAGCTTGGCATGCCTCACACAGCCGCGAATCAAGGGCGTAAATGGGGAATAATCTTGCCGCAAGTTATTGCTATGGGAACTGTCACCCGGCGGGCCATAGAAAAGACTTGGCTGACAGCTTCCAATGCAAAAGGAGATCGGATAGGGTCAGAACTAAAGGCAATGGTTCGAGCCCCACCGGGATATGCTATCGTCGGTGCTGATGTCGATTCTGAGGAGCTCTGGATTTCCAGCGTTATGGGCGATGCGCAGTTTGGATTACATGGTGCTACTGCTCTGGGTTGGATGACGCTGGAGGGGACGAAGTCAGCTGGGACAGATTTGCATTCCAAAACTGCCTCTATCCTGGGCATAACCCGCGACCAGGCAAAGGTGTTCAACTATTCCCGAATATACGGAGCTGGCATGAAGCACGCGATGCTCTTGCTTCTTCAGTCTCAGCCAAATCTGTCGATAATGGAGGCACAAACCCTGGCGCAGAGCTTGTATGCTTCAACCAAAGGCCGAAATACCCATCGCAAGGATCTTTTTGGCCGCAAATTCTGGTACGGTGGCACAGAAAGCTTTGTGTTCAATAAACTGGAGGAGATTGCAACATCGGATCAACCTCAAACACCGGCCTTGGGATGTGGCGTGACAAATGCTTTATCAAAAAAATATCTGCCAGACCATTTTGGCTCTGATTACATGCCATCTCGAATCAACTGGGTGGTGCAGTCCAGTGGGGTTGACTACCTTCATCTTCTTCTCGTCTCCATGGAGCATCTAATTCTCAAGTACAATCTCAGAGCCCGATATCTTTTATCAGTTCACGATGAAGTACGGTACTTGGTGGAGGAAAAAGATAAATATCGCTGTGCCTTAGCTCTTCAAATCGCTAATCTGTGGACTCGTTCCCAATTCGCATTCCGGCTAGGCATGGACGATTTACCTCAAGGAGTCGCATTCTTCTCGGGAGTTGACATCGATCACGTATTGCGCAAGGAGGCTGACATGCCGTGCGTAACTCCATCACAGCCTCACCCCATTCCCCCAGGACAGACACTGGACATATATCGTATTCTCGACATGACTGATGGAGGTGCTCTTCATGAGGGTAAAAGCCCGATGCCCTCAGAGACGGCAAAAGCAGACAGTGGAGGACATACACCCTATACCAAACCTGACTGTCTAAAGCATAGGGCGACGGGGGCTAATTTTTTGAGAGCTCAGGCCACCAGCGAGCTATCTGAGATACAGATGTTAGCTGGTTCTCTGGAAGAAAGTTCCACCCCGCGGGCAACTACTCGGAGAGTTGAACCAACATGCACGCCCCAAAATATTCCGGCATCAAGTGTTATTCCAGGTTCCTCGGGCACAAGCAATGGAGAGGAGATATGGGATGCGGTGCTGGAGAGTGAGAGATCGTTCTGAGTGGTTGTACTTATTTAACCATATTTCATCAATGAGGTATCATATATGTTCTCCTTTTGACCGACGCCTCTTATTATCGCCACTAATATTTTGAATGAACGGATCCAGTGATACCATGAAATGCTAATGCGCGAACTTACCAAGGTTTAGGTGGGGAGCATACAGGCAGCATGACTTTCCCGTTACCCTTTCGGATTTATATGTCAGCTTCCCAATGATAGAGTGAACATAAATCTGTAAAATGCCAGTGGCTTCCACCTCTACTAGAACCTCAGACCTAGTGATGGGACCTAGCAAGATAGATTATCCATACACTTATAACGCGTTCGGTAACGGCAACACCTTGAGAATGCACTACTAGTAGCATAGCTCCGATAGTCTGGCGATGTGGGCAACTTGAATAGCTCGGTCCAATTAGGGAAATTAATTTGTCGTCTTTCTGATGCTTCGCCGGAACTGCAGCGGGTATAAGATAGGCATAAAGATCCTCCTTTGATACTCCTTGATGGGCAATACTGGGTTCAACGTTCGGAGAACTGAGACCCACAATGGAGCAGTCACCCGATGAAGGTACTACTAGGTTATTATTCGATCGTTGGTAACGAATGCAATGAAAGTCCACTATCCAGCCTTGGGAGAACTCAATTTGTGTGCCAGCTGCTCCCAACGCAAGGCAAGACGTCAAGTAACGCTGTAGGAGTAATCGAAAATTATATAGATAGAATACCTAGACATCTATACTACGTACTCTGGGTTTAAAAAATTGGTTACAAATTTATTTCGAATTCTTGTTAGTATGATTTACAACGATATTCTATTATCCTAATTTATTAGGACATCGTGATCCTGGATCCGGAAGAGAAGGACTGATCCTTTGTATCATAGTGCCCATATTCCTAACTCTCTAACCATGGCCCTGTTTACCTCTTGCTCCATACCGAAGGTTGTTTAATTCCATGGCACCTTAGTGTGAGTAATATTTGGGATGGAGGTAATGGAGTCATGCTTGCAGACCTTGACAGGTAGTCCCTGAGTGGACGATAGCATCAGTGGGACTCCAATGGAGACTATCTGGCTAACGCTTTAGAAATGGGACCTGATGAATGAAGTACATATAGAAGTGGAAATCTATAGTGCGCCGCTGAAGATATCAGGACCAATGATCAACATAGCTTTTCACATCTGATCCTCCTTTTATAGGAGATGTATGTACATCTTAGTGGACCATGTGGAGAGGTTCACCTGCAGCTTGCCTGCAGCATTCATTCATCGCTCTGGACTCAGATCTGACATCGCGTTTCATCAGACGTTTGGTATGGGTATAAGCCCACGAAGTACCTCAATGAGCGCCGTCTTTTTTCAAGAATTCCTGTGTTGCCCCATGAAGTCACAGACACAGACCAGGAAACAATTGTTTCGTCAATGAACTTCGTTATCCGCAATTACTTTGTGGAGTGTCAACGTACCCAAGACACCTGCTTTGGCGGATAGGTCTCAGGCTCAGGGTTTTATACTTTTTGAGCACTGGGTGTGCAATCACATGATTCGCCTGAGTCCCTATTTTCTCAGCGAATAGGACGCGTGGAATCTGTTTGTGTTCGGAAGTCACGGTTTGTTTACAGTTCACGAAGTTGCGTCCCCATTATTTCACTTCTGACGACCATCTCTCTGCCGACCCCGGCGTCGAGCAGAGTACGAAACAGTATTGGCAGGTTCTGTTTGTTTTGGTGAGCTCGCACTTCGTACCATTCGTCACTGTTTTCATGTTGTAATGTTGACTACCCATTTGTTATACGTCCACCCACTGGTCTAGCACTCATTCAACGTCACGCTAACGAATATCTGTTGACGAACTTTTGCTCACGCCCCTTGTTGAGTCTCAATCTCACGGTCCAAAGTTTTTTAGGCCAGCACCAGCATCCTATACGTTCAGACGGTATGTTGTAGCACTTGGTGGAGGATCAGCACAAGCACTCAAGAACGTTTGGTACTTAATTTCCAGAACCCCAAGAACCAGTAACGAAGACGATAGACTACTTTTGCAACGCTCATCCTAACGGTTTTTCCCAGATTCTGGTCTTGTAAGTCTTGCTGATTTCTATCCTGCTTCTCGGAGGTCATCGGATCCTCACTTTCACTCCTAAAATACTCTTAGTGTATCATGACACATTTTGCCTCCCTACGTTCCTCATCCTCTGCGTCAAGTGGAACCGCTTCTCGCCTTCAGTCATCCCTCAATGATCACGCTCATTCTTCGGCAATGCAGACAACCTCAACAAAGCTCAAAGATGATGTTGATAATGCATCATCGAATACCGTGGCCAAACCATTTTCTCCTACTCCCCTGGCTCCGCTTCAGCGCCCGACTGCAAGACGCGTGTTGATGCCCAAAAAGTCGCGCTTACATCTCCTGAAATCCAGTACAAAAACCGATCCCTCAGTCACCGCAGAGTTGGATAAAGAGAATGGGTCCTCAACCGATGGCCAGTTCCCATCCCATCAAGGTCTCGACTTGAAGAGGCGCTCTGCCAGAAACCAGCGCAAGACACATGAATGGGATAGAGTTGAGCCCCCACCACCACCTGTCCACGTTGCCAATCCGCATCATTTTGCCTCATCTCGTCGCCAGGTGGCTTCCAATCACTCCTATATCCCAAACAAGAATTCAGTCCGTCTTCCAGTTGCGATTGTCCCCCTCAAAGCAGAGGATGAGGACATCATTCCGAAACAACCATCACTGACGCAACAGAAGAAAACTGTTGTATCATCAAATGATTCTTATGGCCAATTTCACTCGGGGACCGGCTCAGGCTCGGCTCGCAGATGTGGTAACTCCACTTCCGCTGCAAGTGGTCTCAACACGCCTGGCACTTTGAAGGATGTTCGGCGGGAGGATGAAGGCCATACCCTCGTTCTTGTCAAGAAGAAGAAGTCTCGGTTGGCTCTCGACCTCGTGTGGGCATTAGGAGATCGCACCAATAGCCAATCCAGAGAGAAAGACGTCAGTCCACGCCCGATGTCTTCCATCTCTGCAAGTTCAAGTGAAGCCTCAACCGGACCATCGGGTATCAATCGTAAATCTTCTGTCTCTGCATTGCTGACGATCAAGCGTAAATCTTCCGGACGTCTGACCCCGGAATCTGGCGATAGTATCAAGAAGAGCAATTATACAGGTACGATTAGAGAAAGGTGGAAGCGGAGCATAAGCGGGATGAATCTGGGTCGTGATCGTAAAGAAGCAGCGATGAGTATGGATGGCAAAGAGAATCGTTTCAGGAAATCCGATAAGGGTAAGTCTATGGAAGCTTGGACTTATTGATATATTCTCATCGTTCCATTTTCGCTAAAGCCCAACCCCCCACACCCCCAGCAATCAGAAATCTTTCACCGTTTATATCGTCCTCATCATCTCCAGTTGATTTTGAGCTAGAGTATCGATCCCCATCACTGGACCATCATCCACCAATTCCTCTTCCTCCACCTTCCTCTTCTGACCACTCAACTTCAGCATCTCACCTACCGACTCGATTCGAGGGACCTGAATTCTCCTGCAGTACCTCCACCGTCAACGACGGTACTCTACTTCGTGATCCTGATTCAACTTCACCACTGCACCCATCCTTGCCCCCATTTGGCGGTTCTGACGGGATTAGAAATGCTCCAGGTGCAGAATCCGGAAGTTTTGCATTGAGGGCCATGCGAAGTGTCAGGAGCTTTGCTCGGATAGGTAGCTGGTCCGCCGCAAAAAGCTCACTGGACATGGAAACCTTCAACGGGACAGCCAAGAACAAGTTGCCGACCAAATCTATTCGTCGCAAACCTTTGATGAATATTACGGCGTCGCTTCGGTTAGATACGAGGGCGAAGCCCGATACTTCGGCTGCTAAATCTGACAACTGCTTCAACCACGCGTCCCTTCAGCCAGAGGACCTTTTTGGTCCTGCCACCCATGCGTCAAAGGAAAATCACGATTCACCCTCAGCACAACCGATCATTACAGTTGTACCTCTCAGTCAATCAGCTTCTATCATGGACAAAACACAATTCAATCATGGTGTTTCTCTGTCGACCATATCGGCAAGCGAATATGGTACTATCGGGGACGCAAGTTCGAAATCCTGCAATCAACTGGAGCAACTCCACGGCAATGATGACAGTAACTCGGTGATTAGTCTACGAACTGCGTTGAACCATCACCGACCGGATAGCAGTGACGTTATGATTGGTGTATGCAAGGATGATGGCGACAAAGTCGGGCGTTCAGGGTTTGGTACGTGATAGTGCCCGCTGCTTCATGATAAATAATCTAATCTTCTGCTCAGCCAAGACAATCCATTCTTCTCTCGATGCAATAGCCAACAGCACTTTACGTCGCAGAGGGTCTATTGCCAATCTCTTTAACAGTAGTGGGACTATTCGTTTGCGCCGAAATCCACCTTCGGCCACTGAGGATCGAACCGATGTGTGTTATATAACCCACATGAGTGGATCGACCTGTCCGCCAATTCGTACCACGAAATCGCGATGTGCAAGCCTCGAATCCGCTGAAATGTCAAACGGGCTAAGCATCATGGGAACTCAGCCTTCGGAACGTGCTGGAGATGGAGCTGTGGTTGGTGATGGGCGAGGTGTGCACCCTAAAACTATATCATCTGGACCACGTGCGAATATGGATGTCCCGTCTAAGATCGAAAGGCACGGTATATCCTTGAGCCGTCAAAATAGAGATGGTGAGAGTCTCCCAAGTCTCAAATTTCATGGTTACTAATGACCTGCTTATATATTCTGCAGAGGCCGCTTTATCTGTTGTTAGTGCAGCAACGACAGAGTTGAGCGACTTGATCCACCACTTCGATCTCTATTCAACACCAGACAGTTCTCCGGCTAGACTCAAATCGCACAGCGGCGTGGTGTATTCGACCACTACATCATCGCTGGCATCCAGCAGAGCGAGTACGCTGACATTACTCCGCGACCCCAAAACAACTTGTAGCACCATCCGCTCTTCCGATACAAAAGTCTCCACCGGGACAACGCCTCTCTGCCAGGCCAAGCAGGCGTATGGATCTTCGGGTCCATGCAATCCGAGAGGGGATGACTCCGATATACCTCATGAATTGCACTATCTTCTTTCCATTGGGCAAGGGGTCGAGAATACACCACAGGAAACTTCTTTTTCCGGAGTACTGACCGAGCCGATTTCAGGGGATGATATGGACTTACTAAGGAGCCGCAGCCCCAGCGTGACTTCAAACCGATCACCCTTGTCACCCGTGCCAAACGCTCCCCTTCCTCCAAGACCTTCACATCCTAGCAATCTCGAACAACGTCTGCCGACAGGGTACACAGGAAACGATGCAAACGTGCCTGGAGAATCTGGTTCAACTCTCGACTGCTCAATGAGCGTTCATGCTGAATCCTTTGATTCTGGAGAAGAATTTGAATGCTCACAGTCAGATCACGGTTATGGCTTGGATGATACCGGGAAAACCTCATTCGATTTCACGAAGGAATTAAACAAGTTGAACGAAGGTGGTCCAAGAATGAGCTTTGTGAAGGAGTTGGAAGAGGCTTTCAATGCTCTTTGCAGTGCCAACTCACTTCTGGGGTCCGAGAATCTGATAATATCTGTACCTGGCGATCGAGGGCTGACTGACGGGGTATGTTGAACCCATCCTGTCATTTAGCATCGGATGATTTCACTCACCTTGCTTTTAGCTGTCTTATCTGGGGACCGACGAAGAACATGTAAAATTGGCTCCTGGTGCTACCACCAAATCCATGGTTAGTGGTTTCACTTGTGCACGTGTCCCCTCCGTACTTATCATGACATGATCAGTTCAACGATGCCTATAGCTCTAACAGGATAGATTCGGATCCATCTATACTCAAGGGGCTTCAGAGCGAATTCTTGGGAGACATTCCAGTGGGTCGACAATCATCAGCACCAGCATCAACCAAAGTGCTTCCGCAGGTACGGCCGGAAGATCTCCGGGCTGCATCACTAGGAGAGAGCTTAGATGCATCCGTAGCGGAATTGACTAGCCAGAATTCATACCTGCTACAACATCGTTCAAACTTAGCGTTACTCAGGTTAGGACACATGCTTTCCACCCGAAATGAACCCTTTGACTCAAATATCCTCTCTTCAAGGGCTAGCGACGAGCAAGCGGTCATAGAATCTCCAAATGATGTTCACCTGGGAGATTCGTCTAGTCCTCTGAAGGATTGGCCCATTGATGAAGATGTTTGCATTATACTCCCTTCCATTGTTGAAGATGCGGATGGGTCTGCTGAATCGCAAAGCATTCATGGACGTATAGGCGCAGCGTGCGATAAGAAGGGATGCTCAAGCAGTCCCAGCAGTGTGCACAGTAACTTTTCTACTGTTCGTCTTGGGCGTCCCGGTCTGGGCGAAAAGATGTTTGACAACGACAGCACATCTTTATACACATCCTCCACTCCCTCCGATGTCTTCCATCAAGATACCACAGACACTTCTGCAAGGCGTCTCGCATCGACTCAACAGGAATTGGGGACCTTCAGCACACGTGGAAGTCGACCTTCCTCCGTATGCTCTGCGTACGTTTTTGGGAGCGATGGTGATAGAGACGGGTTGGGTATTCACGGCGTACTATTCCCTCCCATTCACTCTAGATCATCGGGACGATTATCGATTATTAGCATGGACAGTTCCAGAAGCAATTGTCAGGAGGACGAGACCATGGTCTCCATGATTGGAGATGGAAATACACGTGTCCCCCGGACTGCGCTGGAGAGTTCAGTGAAGACTTCGCCTTGTATTCGTGCAAAGAGTCTTAAACGGATTGTCAAAAACAGAGAGGTCGCCCAGGACACCAACTGCTCACCGGAAAACCCGATCTTGAAAGCCGAGACAATCTCCTCTACGGAAAATTTCTACGAAGGCAGAGGAGACAACTCCAAGCCACACGATGATCGAGATATATGTTATGGTAACAACCTGTACTGTAAAACCACAGATGGTAAGCTTTTTACTTTTTAGCATATATTTATCTGTTGACCGAGATGTTTCTAGGTGAATTGGACAGTTTTGGAGGTGCATCGCCACTCGGAGCGTCATCTGGTTCTCGGTTGGGGCGGTCTCATGAACAATCCACCAATGTTCCCGTTTTCAACGTTGCGCCGCCGGATACACCACCGCTTTCATGCTGTAGTTCTGCGGGGGGATCTCAATCGAGCATCGATGTCGACCAGCTCCGAATCCTTCTTGAGAACGTGTCTTCCCCCTCCACTTCAGCTACAGGCTACTCTCGGATCAGACCGCGCGGACATGGGCATCGAAGGAAGATTTCCCAAACATCCCGAGCATCCACAATCGAGCCTATCGAGGAAGAATATTCGTTCCATAACCCTGATGGAAAGTTTGAGAGCGAGTTTGCCAGCCGACGGCCCTCGAGATTGCCCGACGTGGATGTTTATGATCCATCCGACGATACGGGAATTGGTGCTTGGGAGGAAGGTAAAATTGCTGATCCAATGCGGTATTTTGCATTGAAGAATGAAGCCAAGTCCGTCGTGGAGAAATCTAAGCAGGCATGGATGGATACGGAATTTTCTAAATTTGCTATTTCTTGTAAGTCACCTCATGACATTCAAGTACCTTTTTAAGTAACTTACCAATACTGTGTGTCAGCCTTCCATCCACCTCGAAACCCGGGTAGCATCCAAGCGCTAATCGAACACTCGCGGAACACCTTCGTTCCTTTACCTCTTGAACTTCGTGTGCGCAAACCGCGATCTCGGGCTAACTCTAGGCCAACTCCTTATCCATTATCAGGGAGCAATCTCAGGACTAGGAAGCGTTCCTTCCCTCGCAAATCCAATGCCCACACTCGAACGCGAAGCATTGAAGATGCAGTTTCATGCATCTCTCCCTTTTCCACTATACACCCATTTGAAACCAGACACGGGCCTGAGAACCATGCTCTGCCGCCAACCCTCACTAGTAGCAGCCATACACAACATCATCGAGACACTACTTCCACCACCCGAGAGGTGCATAATATGGACAACCACGAAGTGATTTCTGCCGATGCGTGCGTCGTGCCATCTCGAGATCATACCTATGCGAGTACGATTCGCCGAAAGCCTCTGGAGAGCAACAGCAACATACCAATGGACCGGAAGCGCCATCTAACTGTGAAAAAAGCGACCATAGACCAGGGTTCCGCTATCCTCAATTCCAGCGCCCATGGGAAAGAGAACAAAGAAAAGGAGGCATGCGGTTTGTTATCAAAGTAAGTCCCCTTTTCACTATAGCTTACGGATTCAAGCTGAATAGTCAATGTGATATCAGTCCAAATGATGGCTCTCTGCGCCTGTCGCGGGCACGACCCCCCAAGCGTCGACCCGCAATGCCAATGTTTTCCACAACAGCAAGCGGTAATATTTATGTTTGAACCATGACCGTCACAACACGTTATGTCATCTAACAATATGCATGTTCGTTCTCAATACATCTTAACGTATATTTCTGCATCAATGCGACAATGATCATATTGCTGTTGGTGGTATGTCGATCAGCAAGTAAGATTTGTGTGATTGATGTGAGCATCACAACGCTTTGTCGATTTGAAAATTAATTGCTAGAGTCCGGATGTGGATCAAATACAATTTCCTTCTCCAGTAGGGTAAGGAAAGAACGTCGTGACCATCCCACGAGCACCAATAACAAAGCTCCACTATTTCTTTGGCTTGACTTTTGAATCGACCTCTTGAACTTTTAAACCTATTTATTCAATAATATGTATGTATGAAATGAAATGGACCAAATAGAGGGGCGTACCAGGAGGCAGACTTTGTTTCAGCTTCTCAGCCTTCTCTGGGTCATCCAACACCAAGGTATACAGGTATCTTGAACAGCGGATTTTGAACTTGGTTACTGGTTTGCTACGAGGTAGGCGTCCAGCGGACTTCTTTATACGTGCAGCTGTTAATCTCATCAGCACTTCTGATCACGACAGCATAAGTTGGGTTTAGACTAACACTTAGCATCCTTTCGGGTTGCTATTGCGATGAATTGCTTTATATCCCTGATTTCTTTAGGCTATCGTGGTGTGAGAGTCCATTATAAGCTTTCCTGTAATGTTTTAGTCGTACTTACCATGATATAGGATGTCCAAGGAGTCTGTTACTTGAGAGAAATAATTGATGTAGAGGCTGCACAAACTGTACATCTCGGGGTTTAGAGGTCATAATTCCGGAGGTGTGAACAAACATGGGTAAGTAACGCAACAAGGGCTGTCTCCACAACACAACTATAACTGGGGGTTTCCAATTATTCGTCATCAAGTTGCATAAAGCCGTTCTTACCCACAAATGGATCACAGGATCGCATTATAGTGACAAAAGAACGGGAAACGAGGTGTCCTTGATCTCAGGCCAGTGATCATACATCGCAAAATTCTACCCGGTTGACAATCATTCTGGAATAGGACCTTGTTCGTAAGCATTAAAATCCTGAATCCTGGGTTGTTGCAATGATTTAGCCCGTAACCAGAGACCGTTTTGTTGCTTCGCCTCCGTGGTTGGTCTGTCCATTCCCTCGTGACGCATTCCATTTGGAGCTCCCAGCCAGGTCTGAAGTCAGTCTCCAGATAGTATAGTATAAGATTGGTTTCGGTTCAACCATAGCTTACTAAACTTTCAGCAGTCATTCATGTCGAAACAGGGGTGGCCTCAGGTTTAGCGGGCAAGATCTTTCATGAAGGAACCCAGTTATCGCTGACAAATGTGCTTGTGTATGCAAGCAGCCTCACTGGGCTACCGCTCCCTTTAGTATGATCTAAGAATGTAGAAGCCGGAGTTGTTAAGAGCACCCAGCAAGAATACGAAGCGATAAGAGTAACGAGTTACAAAAAGCTATGATCACTAATAATAAGCAATATACTAGTCCAATGCAGCGCGAATAATCACGTTCGCACACTCTAATTAAACATGACAATGAAAAGATAGACTGGACTGGCCTAAATTTCGGGGTACTATCCATAATATTGATGAGAGTCTGTGATTCTCAAGCCATCAATATTGACTTGGTAGTTTGGTGGTATCTTTTGGAGACTTGCTCGGCGAAGGTTGAATGCCGGAATTGCCTCTAGCCTTTTCCGGATTTTTGGTTGAATGACAAGCTTCAAGAGAAAATGTGGTGGGATTCTTGAATATTGCGCCCAGAAGCCTTTCGGAGACCGAGCCAGAAGTATCAGAGCTAGCTGAGAACCATGAATGCGATCCAACCGGGACGGTGCACCCCGGGCTACTCATTTGTGAATGAGGATTAGAGGTATGCGCATATGGAGGTCGTTTCAGTTCAATGTGAAGCCCCTGTTCGATAAAACCGTGATACTGGATTGGAGTCGTTACCGTCACACCTTGAGGATGATGTGAAGGTGAAGAAATTTGAGGGGAGATAGTGGGATATGCTGGACCTTGACCGAAGGTCTGGGGGAGGACATAACTGGGCGGATGAATCGCAGAGAGGTCAACAGGAGCTGCGCCGGAACTACTGTGCTGTCGGTGATGATGGCTGTCTGTCTCGAGGGTTGATAGCCGATCGGAACAGCCGAACGAACTATCCGAGCGTGAACTCGGCGATAATGGCCTTTCAACCCTGTCATCAAATACCGTCATCGGTAGTCCGCCGATCTTTGAGACAGCTCCGGAGACATGATCACCGTGTGTTGAATATGGTGACATTACAAAGCGACTGCCAGGAAGAGCAGATGATGTTGAATACCAGGTGACGACATCCGGCGGCACTATCACTCCGTTGTGGGTGGGTCCATGCCATGTACCTACGTCGTTTGACTTGGATATGTAAAAAGTCGTGAGAAAGGTGAACAGATATCTTATAGTAGGGCATAGCTCTTACTTCGACGTTGGAGGGTGAATGATCAACCATGTGAGCGGTTTGACTTCCCTCCAGGATTCGTATTTCGGGAACGACATCAATAGTAGCCAATGAATCCCCGTCAGTCTTGACCATCATCTCATTCTCTTTTTTAGATCCGGGATATCCTGTCGATTGTCGAGATATTGTAGGATGGAGTGATGGAAATACTATTTCTTGACCATCGTCCATCACATTGTTACCCTCTGGAGGTTCGTTACTCGAGGTGCTGTGAGAATTTGACGTTTGGGGCAATGGAGAGATTGGACGAGACACCTGTAGGGGAGGAAAGGGAGCAAATGGAGTCTGGAACTGAGAAGGGGAAACTGGAAGGGGAAAGGTATAACCAGGTGGTAGAAGGGGCTGGGATAAGCGCAAGGTGTGAACAGGATAAGGATATTGATCAAAAGGAGTGGAGGGGTGAAGGAGTGGTTGCTGAAAGGGTGATGGGATTGCCATTCCGGGCACACTCTGTGGTTGGTCGGAGAAGTGAGGCTGGTATGTCTGTGCCAATTCTGATGGACGAAGACCCTGTTTGCGATGCCTTGGAGGAAGTCGAGATTGAGCAAAATCTCTATCCCGTTGATTGGATGGTGAGAATCTTTGATCACGGACATGCGACGATGTGTATGGTGTAATGGATTCGGGAGCTCCGGACGTTGATCTTGATCGGCTGCTGATATCGGTCGCAACCTGGACCATATTCGATGTAGACCCAGAAACATCTGAGTTTTCCGTGATACTTAAGGGATGGGATGCTGGTGCAGGCCTTGAGGATCCAGTTGTGTCACGACTTTGGTGATCTTGTGAGGGTGATTTCCGGACTGACGTTGGGAGAGCCACGGATACATCTTTACGGAGCTTTGGCTTCCTCAGTTTTGGTGGTTCCTGGGGAGATGGCGGTTGGGCAGGGAGTCGAGTGAAGTTGGAGGAGGTGGGAAGAGGGAGATCCGGAGGTGGATGAACATCGGAAAACGGAATAACATGAGCGTACGCATGACCGTTATCGTCATTCAATTGCGGGTGTGGTAGGATTGTAGATGATGGTGGCGGTGTGAGTGGAACAGTGGAGGACTGGAAGGTTGTTGCGGTGGATGTTGATACCGATGATGAAGGAGAGGACACCCGCACTTGCTCTGAGGCAGACAGATACCATGCATCCTGTCCATCGATTGGCTTTTGGCTCCTGATCTGCAATGACGGCATAACGTCATCGACTGTTGGTGCCTTCTCCTTTCCCTTTCCACGTCTTTTGCGTTCTTTCCTCTTTTTGGACGACTGTTCCAATGAAGACCGCGTTTTCGTGTCCTCCACAATGTCCTCAGGGACCCTCTGAGTTTCGACAGGTAATTTGGGGGCTTTGTGAAGCTGGCGATGCGAGAGATAAATAACAATCGCCGTAGTCATGAAGACAACCACGAGCGTTACCGCCGCCGTCTCTGCATACAATACCAGCATCGTCGTTGGGAAGATATTCAACAATTCATCTTTTCCCGCGTTCTACGTCTGACAAAACAAAGAATCGACATTATACAGTATAAACATTTTCAATCATTGGGACAGCAGCATTCTCGTAAAGGTCTCGTAGTTGACATTGCCATCTCTGAAAGAAACATGTTAGTGATTGTAAAATGAGAATACAGCGCACGCACGGGGTAACTTGCACACCCTTCATCAGTTCGTCCACCTCTTCATCCGTCATTTTCTCTCCTAGCTGTGTAAGAACGTAACGTAACTCCCCCGCACCGATGAACCCATTTCCTTCCTTGTCAAATACCTGAAAGCCACGCACAAATTCATCTGCCATCTCGATCAGACACGTCTCTTCATGTGAAAATAATCAGTGCAAGGCTCACCTGCGGTTCCAGCAGGCTTGAAGCCGTCCGGTCGGTTTAAAATTGACAGAAATGTTCGATAGTCCACTGTTTATAGGGGTCACAAATCAAACGTCGCCGCAAGTTTAATTGCCCGAACATACCCTCCCTTGGGGCTCCGTCAACGATATCGCTCACTTCGGCCTGCGTCGGATTCTGTCCCAACGCTCTCAATAGATCGCCTAAAACCTCCCGCGGGACGGTGCCTGTTCCCTTTTTATCGAAAAGGGCGAATGCTTCCTTGTATTCTGCGTTATCACTCTGTTGATGCCAGGCGTCAGATCATTATGGTAATTCAACGAGTAGGCAACACACCATCAGATAAAGGAGTAAAGGAGACTTTCTGCGCGAGTTTGGTTGGTGTTAAAGTCCTTGTAGTGGTGAAAGCGGTTTATAACTCAATATAATCACGGGAGTAAGCTTATCTCCGTTCTCATGGTTATCTCGTGGTTGAAGCAGACATCCTCCAGCCTCGTTTGCTATCGCATAATTCCTCGGGTGAGATCAATTCACTTCTTCGCAAGCTACTATTCACTGGTCTGCCTTTCCCTGTCGATTGCAGTAGTAGTCAGCATGTTTGGCGATCAAGCTCTGCAGCTCATGACAGAAGCCAGACGTTCTACTGCGACAAATGCCCTTCAGAAGTATAACGATGAAGTTGTTCGCTCGGTACAAAGGGAAATCCGCATGCTTCAAGATGATCTTGAAGCCGTCATGGCGAGAAATTCTAGCGTCCTCACGCCGTCCCAGGCTGTACTCTGCGTCTCGACATTCTACCACATCGCAATCCGGCGAAACAAGCGATGTCTTCTTGCATACCATCAACACCGGATCGATCAGCTCAAACACCTATACTGGTCATATGGTTGCGCGCTTCCCCCAATCCTTAATGACCCCGAGTTACGCTCCCTTCTTGCACCCCAGGAGATTGATTTCCTGAAAGAGTACAATGAAGCTGTAATGGACTATCGATCCGATTTTATAGATGTAGTGGACGTTGCCGGTAGTATCATGACGCCACCGAAAGACTTGGATGTGGTTGTAGAGGTGTTGAAGGAATGCGGAACAATATACACCGAAAGTGGGACATTCGACTTCAAGAAGGGACAACGATACTGTCTTAGGAGAGCTAACATTGAGCACTTAATCGTACAGGGTTATTTGCAGCCCGTCTGAAAGGTGGGTATGATCCTTCTTGGGGGATGATAGCTTTGCTTCGCGAAAGTGCTAAGCTAACTTTCACATACAAAAGGACAGATAGTTATGCCAGAACTTCTACATCGCGGACCAGGTCTGCACCCATGCGTTTGATCTCAGCCAAGATCGCTGCTGTGTTGAGCCTTACGGAATATTTCTAGACAATTGAACAAAGTTTGAGTAATGTGAACACGTTGGACTGAACGAACGCCTTCACCTTCGAATTGTCTGCAGATCTGTCAGGAACGCAAGAAAAACTACTGAAGACTTTGAATGGTTGAGATAGCAGTGCTTGAGGGTTCCAAGCGCCTGCAATTTGAGTCCCTCCATGCGGATCAAAGAAGAATACAGCAACGCCTGAGTAGATTGCCTGAAATTCAGATAGTGAGTGTTTATAAGTAATTTGTAGCAACCTATTCACCTTTAAATCATTAAAGAATGAAATGAACGGGTCGAAATCTACCCTGATGTGCCCCTGATCAAGGCTTTTGGGTGTGACGTTTTTGTATTTCACATGCGAGGTCCAATACGAAGGATCGGCGTTGAGGCTCTGGAAATATCTGGGCTGGAGGGATGGGTTGAGGTGAATAATAAAATCATAATCCGTCGTGGGATGCTTAAACACGTCCTATGGGAGCAGTCAGTGATTCCCAATTTAACCGGATACCAACCAAAAGGCGACTTACTTTTACACTCATACTTCCGACTTCCCCTATGACCTTGAGGTATTCCCATGTTGCACTGGAAACTTGCCTTACTCGGAGGGCCACAACATCGTCTACAGTGCCGAACACAACCCCGGTAGGATCCTCCTCCGTAGCAATCTTCCATCCGGTGTGCGTACTGTTCTCCTTCATCCCAGACCTTTCCCTAGATCTCGGGGCATTTGGGATCACCTCTTTTGAGTCGTGGTTTGTTGATGTGGTGTACAATGGAACAAAAGCCGTGTGGAGGGCAAAGTTCCATTCTTTTAGCATCCACACTACGCGGATGAACCCTGCATGGCCTGTTGCAGGTGGGCCATAAGGGCAGGGAACAAGGTACGCTTGAGCACAGAGGAGTTCGATCATCTCTTGTGGAATATGAGGTGCCAAAAGGTGAGCACCCAGCCACCTCTGTACGAGACGGGTCGTAATGGAGAAGGCTGAAAATCGATGGTGAAGTATGGAAATCGCAGCATGATGTCTTGGGCCATGGATAAATCTACGGCTGTGGAGCTTGAGAGCTGATTTTAGTTGGTCATATTGTGTGTTGGTCGTCGCCTGCTTCAGAGAGGGAGCAAATTGACGCTCTAGAAGGGTTTTTTCTCTGTCGTGGTGTATCCTCAGACGGAAGGCATACGCCTCAGCCGTCAAGATCTCCAACGAGCAATTGTCTTCCAAAGTTTGAGCAGCTGAATCCAACACCACGTCTCCCTTAATCACCGCTTTGGTGGAGAGTAGTGTGTTAGCAATCGCCTCAAGCAACGCTAGCTTGACCTTTTGGATCGCGGCAAGATCATCAGGCCATCTGGACGACTTCTCAAACTCGATGATCACTTCCATTGCTGGAATGAACATCGCGCAGGCCGGAAGATGGCCGTACTGCTCTGGATTGATGGAAACAGGTTCGAAGGTACTTGTGTGTCTGAGGTGACTGGAAATGGGCCGAAGCGAGACAAGGGATAGTGGGAGGTTCTTCGATACCTTTAGGGTTCGCGTAAGATTATCCAGAGCAGCCATCGCAGTTGTATGGGTACCAGCGGGGTTGCGGGAATAATGATGCATGATATCGGAAGGAAGTGTGAGTAGATCGTATAACATTGAATGCGTTGTCGCAATATCGGGGGAAGTGAGATTGAAGTGATGACCGAGTATATGTTGAGTGATCCACATGGGTATGTTCATCCTTTCGCTCGGAGAAGAGGCATTCCAAACAACGCACTCAATGATCCTCCCGTCCTTAAACCGTCTGAGCTCCGCCTTCGACCCCCAAAACTTACGAAACTGTGCACAACTCTCGCTGTCATCAGCAAGAGGCCCTTCATCAATAAGCCGAAAGGCATTGAGCGGATCAAGTATAAGCCCGATTTCTATTTCTTCAGGGAAACCGGGCTCATGCTTCGATACCTGCCAGGCTAACGCGTTTCTCCTGATAACTACGCAATGCTTCACTCGATCTCCAAGGGCTTGTGCGAGAATCTCAGGGACAGATTTCAATGCAGCAGTGATGTATGAGCCGTGATCTGATGATTTAGGTTGTTGGATCCCTTGGGATCTGAGTCCCTGCAAAGCGATACTACAGGATAACACGTCGGCAATCATAATAATCACATATCATGAGGCACTCACCGAAAGACAAAATCAAATTTGAGACATGCATCACGAAGATCTTTCAAGAAGGTAAGTTCAAACGGGTCTTCTTGATTATTCAACCATGCCAAAGTAGTGGACGCATCATGTCTGAGCTAGGTATCCACACTTAGCTTCTTCAAGAACCGTGTTAAACATTGCCTCACCAATTTCAAAGACGACTCAGGCACCCCTGCAAGAAAGTTAAAACCTGAGGATGAATCAATAAAGACGGGTTTTCCAGTCCATTCATGGGCCCATTGATCAAGCTTTGCGGATTTATCAGTTGTCAGTTGCGTATATACATCACATAATACGGACCTTTCTTTCAGAAAGGGACTTTAGGCAAGCGGGTTGGTTTACAAAGTCGTGATGAGCTATGAAGGCAAATTAGTCTCCGACGAGAGGAAAGGACGGAGGGAGGCGCATACCTAAAAAGTCCAAGGCTCCTCGAAACAATTGATATGAGCTCAGACCCCTCCCTAGAGGCTTAAAACGTGCCCCAGTCTTTCCATCTCCTTCATTCCCCAGCATCAAATACCCAAGTAGGAACCCCCACCAATTTCCCAGCGATTCAAAGCCCATGACGGATTTTTTGCCCTCGCCATAGCCTCGCTGATTCGCCCAAACTCGAAGAAGAGCTAAAGCATCCGCAAATGACTTGAATTCAGAAGTGAATTTGTAAATATAAAGAAGATGCACGATTGGTGTATAGGCCTGGAGCAGCTGGTTATTATATAACGGGGAGGGGATCCAAGTGATAGCAGACGGTTGGCTTGAGTCACGCTCACACCGTATGTTTCCGTGAGAGGGAGAAAGGCGGTGAAAAGGGATAGGACACGAGGATGACAGGCTTAGGTGAATATAAATCGTAATTGTATCGTCCAAGGGGCCTGCACAATGCACGTCTGTGAAGACGTCATCCAACAGGAAACAAAGCAGAGAAAACTCACTGTTTTTGGGCCGAAGCACTAGTCGAGTGCGACGTAAGTCCTCTTGAGGGGATTGGTATGCTACATCCAGCGATAACCCGGAGGATTTGATTTGCTGAGCTACGACAGCCAAGTAATATGCTCGCTTGTGGAAAAATCGATTGTCAAGGTAGTCCTTTTCTTGAAACAAAGTCTACGGGTAGCGTAAGATCAGCCATCCAAGCACTGAAATACCATCTGAATGACAAACATCGGGCATTTCCAGACAAAGGTCAACGCCAAACCCTCTGCCGTCTGGCTGCTTGATGGAAACTTTTGATCCCCAACTACCAACGACTTTAATATCAGCTGGTTTCTCGAAGGCGACCCTCCATTTGGCGCCATCCATTGGTCTTGGGACAGGAAAGGGAACCGCTATGCCAATTTCCTCTAGATGACGAGCTGCTTGATATGGATATTGAGGTTCAACCATTGGCAGCGATAATAGAAGTTTATGGAGTTCCACCAGGGTGCCTTCAAGGGAGAGGCGACTGTCCGCTGTCGGACGAACTGAGCTTAGCAAGGCGTCAATCTTGAAGAAGACAAATGAGTGAATTGGTCAGGAATAAGCCGACCTGCTTACCTGAAGTTTGAAGGCATTGGACTTGAATAAGTTATTGGCCTCTTTTATATTCAGCATTTCTTCAGTATTAGGAGGCTTATGGCCAGTATATCGTTGCTTTGGCCTAGCCGGAATAGGTCGACCTGTTACACTATCAACCTCATCCGGATGGCCAGAATCCAAGTCTGAAAAAGAGCCATCTTCCTCGATATCTATATGATCGGTCTCCGACTTTGCTGGGGATCGCTGTGGCGAAGATGGGGCTAAAGAGTGATTCTGAAAACCTAATGGTGTGGTTAAAGACTGTTATTGGGTGATCACATGCTATGAAAACCCACTGTGACCGGACATCGTCGAAGACAAATCGTGCACCTTTCTAGCCATGTATGACTACAAGTCTGTCGAGGATACTTTTTAACTATTATAACAAGTTTAAAAATTAACCCCATTATTTGTGCTTGTTAGTGATTTCCCAGATTCGGAAATTTGAATTTGATCCCATCTTCCAGAATGAAGCAGACTGCTCACAATCCATAAGATACATAAGTTGGGTGAAGCTTGGAGTTATATAAAACCGATAATAGTAGACCAACAAACGCTCGTAAGTTTACAAAGATCACGTCTCCAGACAGAGTCTCTTCAAACATTGTGCTTCTATATCACAGTCAAGAGATCTGGATCAAAACAAAGTGGTCAAGCCGCTCAAGCGGGACACGTACAACCTCAAGTCTATCCCGCGAGCATCTCAAGCTCCATTGCAGCATCCACCATGCCATTTTCACCCGCAGTTTTCGTCGCTATCGTTGGAGCGGACGTAATGGGGGGCTTCACATTTGAAGCATCTTTATTTGTTTTTGGTTTCCTGGATTTAGCGGCTGTAGCTGGTGTCACAACTTTTGGATTGATATCCACAACAAGTGGAGGCGGTGGTGGTCTGACATATTGAAGCGCAGTAGCTTGATCTTAGTCAACCAAGTATTAATCAACTATGAAGACAATTAGATGAACGAGATGCTCACCACCAATCCACGTTTTCGTGAACAAGCTCGCGCCGCTGATCGTCTTGATTTCCCGCCGCTTCATATACCACCTTCTACAATGTTTCCCTTCCCTTTCCAATGGACCTGAATAGGCTTGCCACGGTAAGGTGCTGGCTGGCTGAACTGCCGATGTATGAAGCGGTATGGAATGGAGAGGAGCAGAGACCAAGGCGGACTTGGCTACGTCGTCAAGTACGCCGGAATCGGGCTTAATGAAGCATTGGACATGTGGTGGATATGTCAAAGGTTGGTGGCTTTGGGGATCAATCTGTGCAGGGACATAAGATGGTTCGGGGAAAGCGGAAACTTGTATAGAGAACTGTGATGAGTCTATGAACGCAGTGAGCCTCGCAGCGAACAACGGGCAGAAAAACAATGTACTAACCGTCTTTGGCGGTATTTTCCTCTGTCTTGGCGGCGGATTTACTGTCACAGATTGAGCAACGCCACTCATTATGTCAGAAGAAAATAACTAACCGTACACGCTTGCGAGCGGGTGCAGCTGATCCTACAACAGCTGGCGGATTGGTCTCGCCCTTTGTGGACGGTCGTTTTCGCTTCGGACCTGGCTTAGACGTTTGGGCTGATTCCTCTGGTGCGGGTGTAACAGGTGTCGGTCCTCCGGGAACTTCAACTCTCCAAGCAGACATCATTGACATGCTGGGATCTTCCTGTCTTTCGACCTCGAGAGTCGCCTTGGTCTTTCTCCCGCGCTTTGGAGCTGTTGTGGCGGATGTAGATGAGGGGTTGACGCTCTTGGCAGACTTTTTCTGTCGTCCAGCTGCTGGTGTACCGACGACGCTAGTTGCAGGAGTTGGTACTGAAGGGGCGGGAGTAGACCTTGGAAGAGTCGCAGGAGGGACTGCTCCAGTCTCTTCTTCGTCAATAAGTTGATCTTCTTCATCGTCGCCTAGAACGTAGACTTCTTGATTGACTGACGTATCACCTTCCGTTCTCGATCTCCCTGAAGCTCTGTCAGTAGGCTGCGGTTCACCTGGTGGCTCAACACGAAATCTCGATATGTGGACATTGGGTGAAGAAGGAGGCGGAGTGGGTTCCTCAGCAAGCGTGGATATTGCAGGAGCGTCCATCTCGACGTTGCTCGTGGCGTTTTGGTCCAAGTTATGATGGACAATTCTCACACATTCCATCTAAGGCATTAAAGTTGTTCAAATGCATCGCACATCCTGACTCTGCTTTGAGAACGTCATAAATCTTGAGCAGCAGCTACTCGCATAGGAAGTCTCTAGTCGTATATCATGGTTAGTACAGTTAAATTATTCAGTAGAGCTTTTGCAAAGCATGTCTCCCATATCAAGGTTATTGAAGTGGATCAAGAGATTCCCAGCGGGACGTTCAAATCTATTCCTTGGACTCCAGAGCTCAATAGTGGATTGGTCTGTGGAACACGTAAGTCTGAATAATGCTATACTTTACTTGGATCTGGGATATAGAATTACTACTTTAGCTGGAATTATTCGAACGGACGACTGGAGAGGTAAAAGAGTAGTGGTGATCGGTGTTCCAGGTGCTTTCACGGTAGGTATCACTGCTGTTGAATATCACCCTGCTCAAAGCACTGAAACTGCTTTTTTGATAGCCTACTTGTCATGTCAATCATTTACCGCCATACCTTCAAAGATACGATGAGTTCAAGGCCAAGGGCGTTGATGCTATATATGTCCTTGCAGCTAACGACCCTTATGTTATGTCGGGTTGGGGGGTATCACAAAAGTTGGAAGACAAGGCAAGCGAGTATCCGGGTATACCACTCCTATTGCTAATCTCACTCCATCTTGGTAATAGATCATCACTCTCTCTGATACATACGCCGAATGGAGTGAGAAGATGGGCTTATCGTCAGATCAAACTAATGCAGGAATGGGGAAGCGCACTGCTCGCTATGTTCTAATCCTAGAAGATAACAAAGTCCGAAGCATAGAGGTGAGTCTTCTGTATCTGTGTAACACAAATACTAATATGATCTGTAGATTGAACCGAGGGGTGTTCCTGAGCTGAAACTAACAAATGCTGAGACCACGCTGTCGAAACTTTAGAATGATTGTTTGATGATTGTAACGTCCATGGAGACGATCGAATAATAGAACGTTGAACCCCAATTAGTACAAACAGCCAACCCTGTGAAAGCCAACTCCCCCTCTTGTTCGAGTATTATAACCATAGGCTTGTGCTCTTTCGTAATCAAATGTCCTTTCATCACTCTACGATCCATTCATCCAGTGTGGCAGGGCAGACACCCGCTGCTACTTCTCTTTTCCGCCGACTGGTCTGGGAGGGCACAGTCCCACTTGAAATCAGGATTGATGGCAAGGAGTTGCCTGCAGGAAGCGATAGAGGTCTAGAGTGCTACTACGTATGTCATTTTGGTGCTATTCTGACTCGGTATTGATGATATCCTGGCATTTAAGATCCAAGCTCCTCGGATTAGCTACCTTCCTCTCCTAATTCCCGACATAAAGAAGCATCTCGCTGATCTGGTGCTGGACGAGGCAGCCGCATCTCATATCAAAGATGAAGACTGGTGGTTTGAAGAGACTGAAAGAGGTGCTCTCATGAAGTGGCGAGTGTCCCAAGCTTTTGGTGTGCACGCATCGAATGCGCCCAGACCATACTTCAACAGGAACGTACTGACATCCTCTCTTTGTTTTGGGCAGGCATCTCCCCATCGGGCTTTTGTATGACCTCAACACCGTATCAGCCAGTCTCCATACCGCCCCACCGCCTTCTGGTGTTGCACAATCCCCACCTCTTCGCCTTACGCTACATCTTGTGTCACCTCCTCTCGATAAACTCCTTTTAACCCCAAGCGCTGAGTCCTGTAAACAAAGCTATATGGGCCAACTGAAAGAAGCTGATTTTCTAAGGTGGGGAAATACCAAAAGAGTCACCAGTCTGCGCAAGCAGGATCATGATGGATTGTGGGAGGGTGTCCGAGAACGTGAGTCCAAGTACTACATTTTCAATGTTACAGCATTCTCAATAAGCACATATCACACAGACAATTTCGACGAATTCTGGCGAATTGCCTCAAAAATATTTCCAACAACAACTCCGCTTTCCCCGAATCAGGTTTCTAGCCCCAACGGGACAAGCACGCTCAATTCTCTACCCTCATCGCCTCCACCATCTCAACACCTGACAGCAACATCTACCTTTGCACCTTCCAGACCACCATCCGCAGATCCCTCGGGCACATCAGGAGGAGATAGAGATGGGGCATACAACGTTCGAAGTGTTCCAGTTAGGATCTATCTACCTGATGGTCCTGTTTTGCAGGAGCTTGTCCCACCATTGATAGAAGAAGGTTCGTGCTTCTAGTCACGAGCGCACGGGTTGCGCGCAGATATACCGATTAATTTTGGTTCTTTCAGGTCGCCCTCATACTCTACGTCACTTCCTACGGACTCACCTTCCGCTACTATTTCCTCCTCCTCCCTCGTCAGCTCAGGCTTTTGCTATCATCCACGGTGTTGCGGCGCCTGGAGATGCAGAGATGGCATGGCTAGGTGCTTGCATGACAGGGGCTGATGGTTGGGTCAATATATGCATTGGGTTGGGTAGACCAAGTCGATGATCAGGAGTCCTTTAGTCCTATTATTAGCCTTGATTGCTCAAGCTACGGCCATATTCTGGGTCAATCAAGCACGACTCATCCACAATGCACACTGTAGAACACTAGATAGGGTACATATGCCAGCGAGTAATTCCACTATTATGCGACCTGTACTAAGTGATACCAAGGAGCTACGAAAGCATAATCAAAGCTCCATTTGACCTTGGAAAAGGTAGACTTACTGGCTTCAATTGCGTTATGAGCACCCATTCCTCTTTTGTTACGTCCTTTCGGAACGAATCCTGATAGCGATAGGAATTCAGGATATGAGATGTTCATGGGAATATTAATTCCTCACCTTCAAAACGTCGATACTTGTCCGTGTTATATGACTAATGACCTCATCCTTGTCATCAAAGTGTCGCCCAAACATTTTTGCGGACTGGTAAACTGCGTGTTCGATCTTGACAGCTACCCCAGCTCCAGCTTGGGATTTCTTGACAACCTACGAACGTACTTGAACTCACATGGTTGAGGAGTTGATCATTTATAGAGCCTACCTCCATTGCCTTGTGATTTATCTCCAATGAGGTGCTATGGTAGCCATGATCCAGTCAATTAATTCGCTACGGGTAACATGAATGGAATTAAAGGTTATAACTCACATCTTGCCAAGATCAATTATTTCCTTTTTCCCGGCAGCATCTGTTTTTACTACGCACAAAGGCGTTCCAATTTTCAGAGATCCCTCTACTATGTCGACACCTAGGATGATTGGATCTCGTTTAGCAAAGGCGGCAATGATCCGGAGTCGGCACGGCCATATGGCCTGAGGAGCAGCATCCCGTCGCTTAGCCTCCACAATCTCTTGATTATAGGCCGTGAAGGCGTCAAAAAGATGATAGATGATGTCCGCTGTATGTGCAAGATATTAGCACATACAACAGTGACAGAAACTCGTCAAGATAGAACATGAAGACCTGCCTTTGAAGAGGCGAATGCCCATTTCTTCAGCCATCTTCTCCGCATCCTTGTCCACAGGAACATCGAAACACAGAATGCATGCAAGCTCCTTCGCCTTTTCTAACATTGTAGCGCTCCTCATCACATCCTTCTTGTGGACAGGCCCGATATTGATTCCAGAAACAGGGATCTTGCTTACTTTCAGGAAGTCCAACAAGGCCTCGAGTGACCCCAATGTAGAAGATTGCACGCACACACCTCTACCCGATTTATCAATGGAATTGAGTAGAGATGTGAGGTCAGACATAACCTCATCCTTCAGGTCCTCTTCGTCGTCATCTGGGCCTACCACCAAAAGACGAGAACCAGCGATCGCCTTTTCGAGGTCAGGTGCAGCTATTTTGACTCCCAGAGCAGCTTTGACTTCTTTGTGGTGAACATAGGCAGACTGGGCAACCTATCAGCTTCGAACTCCGCCCATCATCACCAGGACATCTCACCTTGATTCGCAGTTCACGTAACGGCTGAGGAGTCAGTAATGCTCTGACTTGGGTCACAATTGGTCCATTCAAGCCGCAAACCACAATTCTATCACCTTCTCTCAAGATGCCGTTGCTCAACACAACATCGATAGTGGTCCCTAAACCTTCTATCACCTTCACCTCTAACACGGTGCACTCTAGCTCTGAGAGATACATCAGACTTTCGCTGAGCCTTTGCTGGGTCAAGTTGACCAGTAGCATGATCATATCTGGCACTCCTTCACCGGTAATTGCTGAAGTTGGTACTAAGGAGACATTCCGAGCGAAGTTCTTGTTTTCGTAATAAAGCACGGCATTGAGACCTTGCTCCGCAAAGGCAACAGTAGTGTCCTGCACCCGTTTCTCGAACTCTCGTTTTACGGATACCTTTTGTTTAGCCAGAGAATCGCGGAAAGCATTGTTCGGTATGGCTTCCCACCCATACATGCGATCAATCTAAAGGGAGAAGAAGCTGCATTAGGAGCACCCTTTTATGTACCAGTACCTACCTTGTTCAGAGCGACGATAAAGGGTGTCTTCCGATCACGCAGAAGTCGCAGAGATTCCAAGGTCTGGGGCTCGAGCCCATGCTGTAATTGGAGCTGAACGCTGCATCCATGGAGTCAAGAGACAACTTCACGCACCATGATATCTACGACGAGAACTGCAATGTTACACAGAGATGATCCTCGGGATCGCAGATTTGTGAATGACTCATGTCCAGGAGTGTCGATGATCAGAAGGCCGGGTATCTTATATTCTTGGGTCCCTTCCTATTGGGGAGTCAGTGGTGATAAGAAAAGATAAGGGCACAATTGCTCACTGTATTCAACACTTCTGTTTTCTGCTTGATAGCCTCGACGGGGAAATAAGTTGCACCGATCTGTTGAGTAATACCCCCAGCTTCTCCTTCTTGAACATTCGTTTGACGGATCTACTTGAAGTCATAAAATGGTTCATTTGATGGAACGGTGGACTCACCTTATCCAGCAGTTTTGTCTTGCCAGTGTCGACATGTCCAAGAATGCAACAGATAGGACTTCTCAAATCGTCCTTGCTCCTAGCTGCAAGTGCTTCCTCTCTTCTCTTTGCCCTTCTAGCGGCCGCTTCGGCTTTTTTTTGTTCAGCAGCTCGTTGTGTTGCGGTGAGTTCTTCATCCGATTCAGTCTCTTCAGAGTCATCCGATTCCTCGTCCGATAATTCTTCCTCGTCCTCATCAGCCGATTCTGGAGCCTGTTTAGATGGTGGATTGATGACCTCATTCTTCGAAGTGACACTATTGACTACAGTGTTGCCTTGCACGTTGGTCTCACGATTTGGGCGATGCGCAGGCTTGGCGACATCTACAAACAGGAACGAATGGAAGTTCAAATGTGCAGGTCATGCACGAGGATAGGGGACCTACTTGTGTGTGCTGCTTCCTTGGATTCTATTTCATCCTTTTGTAGCTGGGAAGGCATTTCCTCTTCGCTGTCCGCATCCCATTCATCCTTCACATCAGGGGCAAGTTTTCCTCTGTCGGGAGGACCTTCTGCTGGCACCTCTGACTCACTCAATTCCCAGTCTTCTTTTTCAGCGGCAGGCTCCGTCTCCGCGGGATGAGGTTCACCAGAGGTCGGCGAGGTCGGTCTTGTGGTACTTGGGCTTGCAGTACGTGCATCATCGATATACTTTTGATTAGGGGGACCCTTTTTCTTCTTATTTCCATACACCACCCTCTTCGGTTGTCCTGAGGAACTTTGAGAGTCTTTCTGTTGAAGACCTTCAATGATGACGCCAGACGCTTCCAACGCTTTACGTTGTATCTCGGCCGCCGCTCGCTGCTTTTTCTGCTTGTCTGTAAGGAGCCTTCCTTCCTTCTTTGCCAGCTCCTTCTTTGCCTGAGAAATGGAGTAAGCCGATAGCAATAAGGCAACCTTGACTGGTCACTTAGGGTAGGAACAAACCTTCTCTTTTTCCTTCCGTCTCTTCTTTTCCTCCTCAATCCTTTTCGCTTCCTCCGCTGCCTTCCTTTCCTCTTCTTCAATCCTCCTCCTTTCTTCCTCCTGTCTCCTAGCTTCTTCTTCCTGAGCTAACCGCTGTGCTTCCATAGCAGCTCTGAGAGCTGCAACTTGGGCAGAGACCTTTTTAGGAGCCGCCGGTTTCTTCTCCTCTTCCGCGGGCTTTTTCTTTTTCTTTTTCTTCTTGTCCTTGTCTTTCGCGGTGTTATCTGCGGGACCACCTTCATCTTCATCATCCCCACCTTCGTCCACTGGTGGTGCCAGAACGGGTGTCGTTGCCGCCACGGGGGCTGCTTCACCTATTGCGTCCAACTCTGCTTTCTTTTTGGCAGCTGCTTCCTTTTTCTTCGCCTGAAAGAGGTAATAGAGATGGATCATCAAGCTTTAAATGCTCAGAAAGTGGTGGTCCAGACCTTCTCTCTTTCTTTCTTGAGTTTTTCCTTCTCCTTCTTCGACAGTATCCTTGTCTCACCCCCCCCTTCATCATCAGGTGCTGGTTGACCCGTAGAATCCTTATCTTCAGCTAATACCAAAATCAGGATGATGATGCCAACGAGAGGGTGAATCATTGACCTGCCTTCATCCTCCTCTGTTTTAGACGTTTTGTCCTTGCCACTCTGCCCTTTGCCTTTTTTCTTCGCGGAAGGGGCCCATTCTTCATCCGCAAGATCTTCCGCCGTCACCTCAATTGGACCTTTGTTTTGAAGTGAATCTTCATGTTGTACCTCAGTGACTTCTTGCAAATCCTCGTCTTCAACCTTCTTCTTTCCTTTCTTCTTATCTTTCTTGGACACCTTAGCATTGCTCTTCTTTATTGCGGACTAAAACCAAAATGAATCATAGGTAATAAGAGTAGAATAGATACATCTGACACACCATCAATCCTCCAAAGTCCTCTTCCTCAACTTCTTGACCTTCGACGGCCAATCCAGCAAACCCACCGGTACGAGAGGGTCCGTCCTCAGGAGCGTCTTCCTCGACTTTCTCTGAGTTGTTTGGCGTAACGGTCTCACCTGCATTTTCCCTTGAAGTCAGTCAGCGATGGAGATGAGTCGGATGAGGGTATACAAACTGACCAGAAGTCGTCATCATCGTTCTTCCTACCTTTCTTGTTACCCTTCTTTGGCGGCATTATAATAGTGGTGACGAGTGGTACAAGATATGCAGGACAGATGATAGAAATGCCCAAACGGTTTTGGTCTTAAACGGAATGGAATGTGGAGTCCAGAAACTCCGAATATGGAAGTATCAATGTTTGCCTTTTGGAGATTTCGATTCTGGCTGTTTGGGGAACAAACTGCGTTTTCCACCTCTCATCTAATGTCTGAAGTCGATCGCCTCTTTCAAATCTCTAATAGAACGCAGACTTTGGTATTAGAGAGACAGAGACTTGCTGCATTTTCGCCTGGATCGCCTCTGCCGACCTCACAACTGAATCAAATCGCTCGAAACTTGGAGACACTGCGCATAGGAATCCAAGATGTGGAGAGCAGAGGGTACGAAGAAGCCGAGACTGTAAAGGGACTTAGGCAGCAGTGGATACGTATGCGTGAGATGCTGGGAGACGAGGATCTTGCCATTCAAGAGTATGTCCTTTCTTGTAAACCCCTTGATGGTACTCGCCCATTCACCTCTTACAGCTTAGCACCCCGCCAATATCCGAATCCACCCAAGTCACCGCTTCTCACTACATACTCGGGCGGAGATCCAGTCCACACTCCATACGCTGATGACCCCGATTCGATGCCACCGTCTCCACCATTTGAACCGCAGGAAATTCTAAGTGCACAGCGACAGATGATGGAAGGTAGTCTTGGTTTTCTATTCTTCATTGACGGCCATTAATTTCCATTTTCAGACCAAGACACGCAACTTGACCTTCTTTCTCAATCCATAAATCGGCAACGTGACATATCTATCCACATTGGGTCCGAGCTGGAAGTTCACGAGGGGCTTCTGGAGGATCTAGATCATAACCTTGACAGGACTGGCTCTCGAATGCAAAATGCAAGGCGAAGGTTAGATCGGGTAGCAAGGGGAACTAGGGACAATGGTTCGTTTGTCATATACAATAATGCTAGGTGCCATGCTAATCGAGATTGTTTGATAGCATCTACTGTTACTATCGGATTACTGATATTCATTTTACTGATTCTAATCGTGGTATTCAAAACTTGATTATAGAATTCTGACGTGTTATCCCATATACCTGCTTTCTACCGCATCAACTATCTATACAAATTTTGCCAAATATCTTACATATTATTAGGGAAACATGATCAATACGTACAACGCGCAAATGATCATCATTACGACAACAATCTACCTTCGCCTTTATAGTGGAGGAAGGATCCTTGGCTGAGATGCGGTTAAACGGGTGAACAACGGAACCATGGTTGGCTCGTTTTGTGCCTCAAATTGAACTTTGTCCATGAGCGACTAGATAAAGGATTCAGTACTCCCTATACTGGCCAAATTCCTACTCTACGTACCCGCAGCATGTGAGAAAAATTGACTTCAAATTTCCTTAGCAAGTCCCATTGCTTCTTCATGTGGCTGTCAATTAGTGCGGGGTCTTTTTTCTCCACTGCATTTGTAGTCGACTCTAACGACTTAGTTAATTTCTGGCTATAAACGGTGAACCGAAAGCAAGTGTGCAGTAGGCTTTGCAGAGTCTAAGATAGGATGTTAGACGAGCTGCTACAAGTAAGAATTAAATCGATTCACCTTTAGAAACTTCGTATCTGTGAGCATGCAGCCCTTCAAGCAGCTTTGCAAAAAATCAGTATGATCCTTCAAAATCTGGTCTACTGTCTCTGCTGCTTCTAATTTGGTCTCCAACCGGCCCCAGTTCATCTCCAAAATGTCCCCTGTTACGAAGGCCAGTAATTGAGTGACAAAGTCCATCATTCTTCCTCTCAAGACAATCACTCTCAGTTTCCACATTTCTAGACCTTGGTGTTTTGTTCGAGTTGTCCAAATACGAGACTTGTGGTCCAACCACATATCGGAGAGTGCCTGTTCAGTGCTTTTGATATGAAAGAGAAATCGAAAGATGAACTGATAGTGTAGCAGGGTTTTGCGAGATATAACAAGGGATAACGGGAATTTGACTGTATAATCGAGTGTGATGGCATCAAGTGCTACTATGCAAGCAATGTTTAGAGTAAGCAAGTTACTATTGATCACCTAAGCTCACCTTGTGGAGTATCTTTATCCTTTTCACCCTTATCTTTACTTCGAACTTGTTTTCCTTTGGATTGAACCCCATCGTCGTTAAGAATTTGGCCCAACGCACCAGCGTCCCCTATACCTGGGAGGCCACCATCTACACTCAACACCTTCTGCAGGAAATCATACAACCCCACTTTGGCAAGACTTAACCGTACATCCCCTCGAAATGCGGCATTCATATCGTCGCTTCCCACCAAAGCCAGGTCAAAAAGTGACTGGAGGCGTGATAACGAAGCACCGCGAAAGGCTGTTTTGGTAAGCTCGGCACGTGCATTCTCAAAAAATGCTGATATAAATGCTGAACGAGTAAGGAAGTAATAGAACCGCAGAGATCTTCAGGGAGAGGATCGTAAGAGAGATGAAAGCCATGACAAATCCAGAAAGCCTACCTGAGTCGGGGAATGAGTTGTTGATCTTTGACCAATAGCTCAAGTAAGGTCCTGTTAGCATGAGTATACGCATCCTCAATTGCGTTATAGAATCTAAAGATAGTATCAGCAAGGGTTCAGGTCTGATTTAAGTTGAAGGGAACCAACTTATCGTCACCCATCACAACATTTTCGTCCATAACTACGGCTGGAGGAATATCGATCCCGCATTCTCTGATCACATTAAGGTATTTACCCGCCAACAATACCTTATGCTTCCACACATTGAGGATGGGCGGGATGCATGCCCCACCTGGGAGGCGACCGCCTTCGCTTCTGGCTTTCGGCACACCAGTCTGCTGTCCGGAGACTGCCGAGCCATCCCTCAACTTTAACACATAGGTTAACGAAGTGAGCTGCGATCACAGAGAACCAATAATTACCGTATATCTTCTTTCCCAGTAATCATCGTTGTAATCGGACTCCATGATTCCCTTGTTGATAAATTTGCTTTCCTTGACCATAAACTCTTCATACTGATCTCGTAAGTGACCGGTGGTAATCCATCTCTCCAGCATCTGCGAGTAGGGCAATGATGCTCGTTGAAACATTATCCGGTATAGCTCATGAGCTGTCGGATCACTAAGAGATATGGTAGTGACGAGGTCAGCCTAATTGACTCCTCATCGAAATTCAATGATCTTACCCACTCATGTTCATCATTCTTTCCCACAAAATAGTCACAACTTCGCCACCTTTTATAATCCCAGGGGACTGAGTGAATGAATTAGGTACTTCCAGTTTCTTCTTCGCTATGCCTAATCCGAGCTCTTCATTCATTGCGTCGATTTCATCGACCTCGTCATCTGTTTCTTCGTTTTCATCAACGCCTAAGAGATTTGTGTCATCTGCCTTGAGCAACTCCACCGTGAGTGAGTGAATGCACGAAAGCGTATGCAGAGTTGGATGGACGTAGAACCACAGCTTCTGAAGAGTAAATGAAGGAGAAGTATTGAACAAGTGCTCAAGCTGAGATATCAGAGTTAGATAATCTTTGAGCATATCACGGATGGAGGCACATAGTGCATGATTAACCAATCCACACTCTAGCTGAGACCGTATCTGAATGAAGTCACAAATGGCGGTGTAGTACGTCGCTAATGGTAGAATCCTTTCAACCACGTCGCGAAGCGAAGGATCTAAAGAATCTATGTTACCTATGTTGACGCGCAAAATGCAACAAACCTTACCTAGAGTAGGGGTGACATAGAAAGGAATTCCGCCAGTTGAATATTCAGGATCAAATGAAGGATGTACTACTATGTAGGTTCCTGCGACCCCCTATGTTACACGAGTTAAGCTTTCATCATAGACACCGGAATTTAGCCTACCATCAGAACTGAGAGCAGGTCTTCCAAGACTAGGGCCTCTTGTATTTCCAGTGAAATACCATGCAATGAAGATGGGTCGCGTTCTTTCTCTTTGCCTTTACTGGATATTGTGGGTAAAGGGCCTGTGACCACGCGAGAGGCAACTCGAGGATTTAACGGCGCGCGTACAAAGGTTGACTCGGCAACAAAAGAAGGTTCCTCGAGGGCTAAGAAAGAACGTAAGCGGTGTTTGATTTGATGAGGACAAGGGAAACGCACTGCCAATCGGGTTCACGGGATGTCCATTGACTGCACCCCCTCGTGTGCCAGCTTTTGTGGTATCTAGCCTGTTCAATTCGCTTTTAGTATGTTCTGCTCCAAGAGAGAGGCTGCTGGACGATTTCGATTGGCGATTTCGTCTGACATTCTCGATGGTCCCCGTTATCTGAGACACGTGAGCTTTAGTCCTAAATTTAGTAGAGAATCATATTTCACCTTATTCAGCTGTTTATTGGAAAGTCCCAAATGAGACGTTCTTGACTGGGGTCTTGGTGTATATGCGCTGGTCATGGTCGAAATCCGACTTGGATCACAACAAACATCTATTTACCGCCGTTTATTCTCTTCAAGGTAGTCACATTCTCCAACACCCTGCATAAGCTTACAGTTTACAAGGAACTCGGTTACTCATGTGATCGTGGTGACCTTCCTCGAAGGCATATAGCTAACCCAACGTTGAACCAGTCGTTGAAATCGATCAGTCAATTGATCGAATCAGTGCCTGTCCTAGATAATCGCTATCTTATCTAACAATCGAACTTCGCTACTCTTGCTGTGTGCTTGGCAATTCTCTAAGACCACCCTGAAAACGTCCTTGATTTTTTACATTACAAGTTCAAGTTCAAGTTGCAGGATGTGATCAATATATTTCCTGTAGCTCGTACACTCACCATGACCCATCCGCACGGTAGCCTTTAATTAAACATTCACATAGTCATATCAGGATTAGAAACCGCATGCATTCCTTTTTTGTTAAATAGTTCACAACGCATTATATAGACTATTCACTATGGTTCAAGGATGTTGGACCTGGGCGTTATAATTGGTCAAAACAGCCTCTCTGATTTGTCTCCGCGGTGCTCGTCGTCCAGTCCAAAGCTCAAACTGACGGCAGCCCTGCTCGATCAAGATATCTACGCCTCTCACCCTATACCAGCTTGCTGTCTTTGCTGCCAAGGTCAGCAGAGGTGTTTCCGCCGGCTTGTAGGCCATGTCCACGACGACGCCCCCTTTGTCGCTGAAAAGATTAGGTGGGATGTATACTCCCGCACCGTCATCCTTGTTCAGGCTCGTTCCCTGAGCTGGGACGGTGCCGACAATGACGGAAGGTGCCTCGTAGGTATCAGGAATGCAAGACAGTGAATCAAGCACGATGATATTGTAGGATTCTGGGAAGGAAGTCGCAAGTGATCTTGCTGTCTCCTGTGTTCTGTTGAACAGGAAGATAGTTGAGAGCCCGAGGCTATGCAAAGCATAAATGGCAGCTCGAGATGTTCCTCCAGCCCCAATCACTAGGCCTGTGGACTTGCCCGGAACGATGGTTGTTTGGAGATTCTGAGATGCCAATGCACGAATGGCTTGCCAATCCGTGTTATCTCCGTAAAGAACCCTGTTTCCATTCGAGTCGAGACGTGGAATCACGGTATTGACGGCTCCGATTGTCTTGGCGTGTTCGCTGACACCTCCGCTAAGTGATGGGATGATGTCCAATTTAACTGGAATCGTAACTGCCGCCCCACCGAAGTCGTCCGAAGCTATGATAGACCTCGCTTCCTCGCTTCCCTGGATTGTTGTTGTTTCGAATATCTGGAAAGTATGAGGAAGACCAAGCTTTTTGAACCCAGAATTATGTAGAGTAGGAGACTGAGAATGTTGAATTGGAGATCCGAAGAGGTAGAACTTCTTAGCAGGGAGTTGACCAATGAGTGAAAGGGCCTGTTGAACTTGGACGAACGACATTTGCCCTGGAGCCGCCTTTGTAGGCATTGAGGGATGTGTGACTGGACTCAATGTTGGGTTGATGATCCTCGAGAGTTGACCTTCTACGCCCATATTGATAGCGATAATGGGTTTATTAGCCACGGTCTCCACAAACTTGAAGAGGGAGAAGTTGTCCCCAATTGTGTCGGCCTTTCCTACAATTTTTACGATGTCTCCCAATGACGCCGCTGTCTCGTATTTGTCCTTTGCAGCAGGGCTATCCCATTTGAATGCGCCACTCCAGTCATGCCAAGATGCAATAATTTGGGAAGGTCCCTTTATGGCATCAAGTGCTTTGATACGTCTTTCTGTCCATGTGATTTCAACATCGACATACTCAACAGCCGAGCGCAATGCTAATTCGAACAATGCAAAGGCTTCATTCTCAGCGTTATCTGGGAATGCGCCGCCTTGCGACTTGGTTCGAACTGTGAATACGATGGGAAGCGTGGTGGCTGAGCGTAATTGGGCGAGCTGCAACGCAACGTAGGACAGAGGAGGAATGTTTCCTGATTCCGATATCTTGCCAGTTGGAGATAGTAGGTCCACCCTAAATTCGATTGCATCGACTCCTGTTGTGAGCTCGTCCAAGATGGGAAGGGCATCGTTGACATCGGCATAAGTCAAGGAAAGGAAATACGATCTCCGACCATCGGCGATGCTTGTGACTAGATTAGGTTTCGCTCCGGTGATGTGGTTGAAGAACCTGACGATCTCGGCCTTCAAAGCTCGAAGAGCTTGATCTTTCTCTTCTTGTGTTAAAGGGGAAACTGTCTTGAAGAAGCTATAGAACTGATGGGTGGAGGCCTCGGTATACCATGGAGCTCGTCTCCTGAAAACTTCTTCGATGGACTCTCCGTAAGGTGGCCTCTCCGTCTCCACGGTAAGATACTGGACGATGGACTCAATGTCTCTTTCTATGTGAATCACGGGGCCACTCCAGTTCTGCAGTGCTGTCCTAGCTTCGGAGGACTCGACAATACCACCTCCGGTACTGATGATTGCGCCAGTCGCCTTTGTCTTGAGCAACGTCATCAAATCCTCCAACTCAGCCTTTCGGAAGGCATCCCAACCATTCTTGGTTACAAAATCGTGAACGGATACGCCCAGGACTTCAGCCAAGTGATCATCAGCATCGATAAACTCCAATCCGAGAACTGACGCAGCAACATGGCCGATGTATGACTTTCCGGCTCCGCGCATGCCAATGAGTATGATGGAAGCCTCAGGAATGAAAGATCGAGAATTTGGGGTTTGCTTGCTCTGATGAAGTTCCACACCCTCCACTTTGAGGCCAATCTAAATTCTCTCTTAGCCCAGGTTGATATTCATCAGAAAATGTCGACTTACCTTATTTTCGAGGTCATCCCACCAGTTAGGCCAGGTTTTACCTACGCAGAGCTTCTCCTCAAGCACAGTATTCTTGACAACGGTTCCGAGAACACTGAAGGCCATAGCGACTCGGTGGTCATCGTAACAGTGGATGCTAGCTCCTTCCTTCAACTCTGATGTAGGTTTGGCATAAATTTCTAACCCGTCATCTAATTCCAATGTCTCGACACCGAATTTGGCTGTGAAGTATGCATTATGTCAATGGTTGAAATTGGTAGGGGTCAATCCTCTCACCTAGTTCGTCAATCATTGCCCTGATCCTGTTACACTCCTTCACTCTCTGGTTCGCGATACCTAAGATCCTTGTGGCGTTCTCCTTTGTAACACCCTGTGTTCTTCGTTCGGGTAAACTTGGCTTAGCCGCTACCGCCGCTAGCACACTCGCAGTTAAGAACGCGTCGGTCATTGGCTCCATGTCAACGTAGCCACATGCCCTCAGCTGTCCAATTGGAGGACCAGTGACGGTGGTTTCAGTCTCTGTCTGAGTGACTGTGCAACCCATTGGCTCTAGGACGAACTTGGCAAATCCAGCATCACCTTGCAGAGAAGCGGTGCCAATGTTTTCGATGGTGCAAGTGGTTCCGGTAATGGCAGCAATTGCCAGAGGATACGTAGCACTGCTTGCATCGGATTCGATGTTGTAGATTGGGGGGTTGGTGTACACTCCCTTTGGAATATCGTATATATCAAGGAGCTTGCCGTCTTGATCCTTTCGGCGAATGACGTTGATTCCAAAGGTGGCCATCATTGCGATGGTCATGTCGATATAGGGTTGCGAGATGACCTGACCGCCGACCAATTCCAGAACGGTTCCATTGGGATCGGAAGCATATGGAGAGCAAAGTAGAATCGAAGAGACGTATTGACTGGAGACGCTCGCGGCTAGTTGAATATGCCCTCCCTTGAATCCTTCATCGATTGCCAACGGCAAGCATCCCTCTCCTTCAAGATATCTGATCTTTGAGCCGTTGGCAGTCAATGCATCTACGAGAGGACCACAAGGACGTTGCTTCATGCGAGCATTTCCAGTGATGACTGTAGTTTGAGTGTCGGCATTCGCGGACGGGCGAACAAGTGTGCAAACTGTGGTGAGGAACCGTGCTGCCGTTCCTGCATTTTGAAGATAGATCTCCTTGCCCTTAGGAGGTGTCGTGAGGGAACCTTGACCGCCGTGAACCACCAGAGTTTCTCCGCCATCTTCCCACTCAAAGCTGGCACCCTATCTCCAAGGGGTTAGCTCTGGTTGCTCAAAGATTGGGTACATCAAGAAATACACTCGCCTTGAGATCAATAAGAGCAGCCATCATGACTGCGGTGTCATCAGAATGAAGTAAATTTCTGAGGCGGCAAGTTCCTTTTCCAAGTGCGGCAAGGACGAGGGACCTGTTTGAGATGGACTTGCTGCCTGGTGTAGACATGCGAACAGGATTGTTTAATGGGATTCCAGGAACGACCTTCACAGCTTCGGCGAGAACAGCTGCGATAACTTCATCTTTAACTCCGGTGGCCCTCTCCTCATTAGTTTTGCCAATCCTCTTGAGGATGACGATCTTCTTTTCGGAACCGCTATTCTTTTTGTCGATCTTCATCACATCCAAGAGTCGATCGATTGTCAACAACCTGGCTGCAGGTAATTTGGCAATACGAGGGTCCTCAACAGAAACCGGGAGCCCATATGCCTTGAGAGTTCTGGTCAAGCGTCCAATCGCTACTTGCCCCAAAACACCAAGCTTTCGAGCCACCTCGGCTTCGAGAATCATGCCGATTGAGATGCACTCTCCATGCAAGATGGTTGGGGTCAAGACGGCTTCAATGGCGTGACCGATTGTGTGACCAAAATTGACGAGATTGCGCAAACCGGTTTCTTTCTCGTCAATCGTGACAATGTGAGCCTTCACAGAGATGGATCCAACAATCACTGAGAGGAGCAATTGCTGTGCTTCTGTTCGGGTCGCAAGAGTCTGACCTTGCAGAGTTTCTCGGGTGGATCCTGATTGAACAGCTGATTGGATCTCTGGAGCACGGGATTCTAGTGAAGTAAACTCTGTCTCATTCCAGATGGCGGCAGTCTATTTGAAAGAAACAGGGGTTCAAGAAATCATCGACAGAACAAGGAGATCATCCTGGCTGACCTTCACCACTTCGGCCATTCCATTTGCAAATTCCCTTGGAGGAAGCGTTTCAAGGAAAGATGCATCGATGAAAACGTATTCTGGCTGATGGAACGAGCCGATCAAGTTCTTGCCATGTGGGGTGTCGATAGCTGTTTTGCCTCCAACACTGGAGTCCACCATGGCTAGGAGCGTGGTAGGAATCTGAACAAAACGAACACCCCTCATGCTGAAACCGGGAAAATTAGACGTGCAACCAATTTAAAAAAAGGGGTTACGTACAAAGTGGCAGCTACAAAGCCGACAAGATCTCCAATTACGCCCCCACCCAATGCCAAGATGACGGTGTCCCTGGTGCACGCTTGCTTCAGGAGGAAATCTTCAATTTCGGCTTTGCCCTCTCTGCTCTTGCTTGTTTCTCCTGGAGGAATGACATGACTTATGAATCTACTGGAGCTTCCTCTCTGTTGGAGGACTGTCTTGAATGAACTCGAGAATGCATCTAAATGCAATTTGGCGATATGGTTGTCGGTTATCAAGACATATGTCGATCCGGGGAGTGTAGAGATGACAGTGGATGCTATGTATGAAGAAAGGTGAAACCCGCAGTGGATGGAATCTTTTCCTAGGATGGATACCTTGAGGATATCGGGTTGAGCTTCAGAAGGCATGATGACTTGCCAATGAAGGGGATAGGTTGAGGACAGAAAAAGCAGTAGTGGGCAATGAAGTACTTTTGTCCTATGAGAAGTGTCGTGGCTGTGGGAGTGAGAGCGCGACTATGTGAATCTCAAGCGAGTTCTCTGACGTTGGGAGGTGTGTGCGATGGCGCTAAAGCAACACAAGAAGTCCCGAAATCTCGGTGACGTGACTCAGGAATTTGAGCGTCGGAGTCTGCTTTATTGTCACATTCGGTAGGCATTGTCGTACCTCAACAGGCCAACTCGATGGACAACAAGCCTCGAAGAAGCCTGGGCTGATTTCAAAGAAGGATATTGCATAAAACGTTATTATGCTTGTGGGAGAAGATCGTGAGTAGGTCTAAGTCTCAGTAGGTTACTCACTGGATACATGTCCATATTTGATCGCACAATACATTGGTATATCAGACTTTTGATTGGTTGGATTCAAGGTTCAGTATGGGTAAAACGTTCTCTAGCAGTGAAAGAGTTTGTGAAATTCGTGGGGCAGTGGTGGGAATTGGTCTGCAATTGCTTGCTAAAGTGTTCAGGCTATGGGACGATGGGGGGGATATTTGCGGGAGTGGGAATTCAGGTTCTTGAATAGGAAAGGAACGAAAGACCAAGGAACTCTATTGAGCCTGATAGTGACCACTAGCACTCGTGAAACTGGAAATTCTCGGTAATGTAGAGAGCTAACTGTCCCGACGAAAGACCCAGTGTGAGAATCAGAAATATCACGAGCATAAGAAATGCCACTCGGACATAAGACGAGGTATGCCGCATCAGCTAAGATGCCGTTTAGAAATGGCAGTTCAGATAACACAGCGAAAGGGCGCGGGAGTACCTATTCTGATTTCTACATTTAACCAGGTGATTGGCTGACAATCGGATATTTTGAAACATTCCGCATGAAGATTTCATGTGGGGTCGGATAGCTCCGGTCGTTGTCGGCCGCGCTGACCTGAAAACATCGGATGACGCAGGGGACATCTGACACATGTATCATCGGAGCGTTCAGTCATTGTTATGTGGCTGAAGAGCAAAGAAGCAGTGAAGACGGTCGTTTCGGCCTCGTGAACGAATAATGCGGAGACGTTCGGGCGAGCAGTGCAGAGATGCTTACAAAAGCAAGTGTTGGAATTTGAACCAAAAAATCTACTCTTGAAATCATTATCCCATCACCATCTCCCTCCCTCGTTCTCCTTCTGTCCCTTGCATGTTTGGTGAGTGTGAAACAAGTGATTGTTACTCTTTACTCAGTATACTCCTCCAGCCCGCAGTCTAAAAGCAGTTGCGACAAGGGGTGTCCCAAGAGTAGCTGCAACTGCCGCTGTCTCCCGCGCTGTGCATCAGACAGCATCTCCGTCTTCTCCTAATGCTCTTCCCAGATGGAGGCGAGGGCTACAGGTGTTTGGGAGAGTAACGCTCGTCTCAATCATCGGCACCGTTGGCACCTTTATCTACATCACACAATCACAACGTCATCCAGGTCCTCAAGAGCCATTCGACCCAGAGAAGAAGACTGTCGTAATCCTTGGTAGTGGGTGGGCAGCCACAAGCATGTTGAAAAACATGGACACCGAGGATTACAACGTTGTGAGTAATTTGAGTCTTGTTATCGCCAAGCTCTCAGGTTTAATGAATGTTTCACTTTTCCAACACCAGGTCGTCGTCAGCCCCCGCAATTACTTCCTCTTCTCACCACTGCTTCCATCAGTTGCAGTAGGAACACTTGAAGCACGATCAATCATGCAGAGTATTCGTTACATTGCCCGTCACAAAGCTCGCAAGGTTGCAATCTACGAAGCCGAAGCTCTCAATGTGGATCCTCACAAAAAACTCGTCACGATCGAGGACACCTCGGAAATCAAAGGCTCTATCGATCACATCACCATTCCTTATGATATTCTCGTATACGCTATTGGAGCTGAGACCCAGACTTTTGGTATCCCAGGCGTCAAAGAGGTACGTGAATAGATCGCGCTTCTTCACCGATTCTCCGTTTTCTACCGGAGCCGCCCGTGATAAACTTTTCCACGTGTCAAACACTGGTATTCTAACGTCATCTCTTTGTCCATTCCAGCATAGCTGTTTCCTGAAGGAAATCCCAGATGCTGAGAAGCTACGGGAACGTGTTATGGATTGCATTGAGTCTGCTGCATTCCCTGATCAGAGCCAAGAGGAGGTGGATCGGCTCATGCATATGGTCATCGTCGGTGGTGGACCCACGGGCATTGAATTTGCCGGAGAGTTGCATGATTTTTTGCAAGACGATCTACGAGCCTGGTATCCAGAATTGGCTGACAAACTCAAAATTACACTCGTCGAAGCATTGCCTAATGTCCTTCCAATGTTCAGTCGGGTAAGTACACAAGGGACCATAATCGCAAATGTACTGAATCACTCGTGCTTCAGGAACTTATCCAATATACCGAATCCACCTTCAAACAACAGAACATAGAAATTCTCACCAAGACGATGGTCAAGGAAGTGAAAGATCGTACCGTTGTGGTGAAGAACGAGCGAGGACAAAATGAGGAGATCCCTTTTGGTTTATTGGTCTGGGCAGCCGGAAATGTGTCCAGGAAAATTACGCGGGACTTGATGGCTAGCCTGCCGAAAGATCAGACCAACAGGAGAGGATTACTAGTGGATGATTACATGAGATTGCTGGGTGCGGAGGATATTTACGCGATCGGTGATGTGATTATCTGCTATTCACACTGCTCGCAACTTCCACCCTTGCTAATGCCCCGATGTTTTACCAGTGCACTGCGACGTCGTATGCCCCAACAGCTCAGGTGGCATCCCAGCAAGGAATTTATCTTTCTCGTCTCCTTTCCCAACTGGCGAAGAAAGAGAAGCTCGAAGCCCGCTTGAAAGAACTGAGAGCTCAGAAAGATTCCAGTGGAGTGGGCGCTGCTAATCCAGAAGAGGTTGAAAACACCGTCAAGCAGCTCAATAAGGCCAGCAAAATAAGGCCATTTGCCTATTCACATCAAGGCAGCTTGGCGTACGTTTCAACACCTGTCCTCTCTAACTGACATCTAATCATATTATTTCTGTTAGTTACATTGGCTCAGATAAAGCCATCGCCGATCTTCCGCTCTTCAATGGGAATGTACGTATAACTTTTCTCTTGATCTGAGATATTTTCGCCTGACTTGTCTTCAGTTTGCTTCTGGAGGTGTTGCGACATTCCTATTCTGGAGAAGCGCATATCTATCGACCTTATTCTCTTTGAGAAATAGGACATTGGTCCTGTCAGACTGGATGAAGGTCAAAATATTTGGACGGTATGTATTATGTTCCAATTCGACCAATGAGGAGGCTGACGGAAAGCCTTCTTTAGTGACGTTGCAAGGGAAAGCAGATACCTCTAATCATTCGTAAAGAACCCCTATATTCGCGGTTCAATGCAGCACAGTTCTAATCTGTGCCATGCTAGAAAAATGCTTTCGTTTGAAAATTCTATTTCTTTTCCTTCCTTTCATAGACGATTACATATTTCTGGATTCCCTATTTCCTTTTCAAGTACGGTAATGACTGTCGACCTATAATATAATGGTGGTTTATCAGAGCTGTCATTGGCTCCCAGATACGACCTTTCTCGAGATGCTAAGGCGCAGCTGGCAATGAAAATATATGGAGTGAATCACACAAAGATGCCACGTATTCGGTTCATGGATGCACACCTATGATAGATAAACGTCGCGGTATATACATGTTAATAATTGTGGATATTTAAGTAGTGGATTATTATTATGGTATGGTGTATGATATGTTGGCAGGTTGGTTAGCTCCCGACTTGTCGATGTCAACTAACATCATGAGATTGACGTAGCCGTTGAAACACTACACACGACAGCTCGGCCTATGCTGAAGCTGAGCTGTAAAATTTCGATGCATCCATCTTGAGCTTGGCAATGCCAATCGAGATCAAGGACTGTTGCTCACCTCCATCACTCAAGTCTTTCGAGCAAGACACTTCGACGCCGGAACCACCGTGTTCAAGTGATTTGCTTCCCTGTGGCACCGTTGTGCTGTCGACTTCACTGGATCTAGCGTTCAACTGAGTGCATGTATCAATGCACCCATCCTTGGCATCATTATCCCGTCCCTCCTTCCCCTTCTCTATGTCTTGGAAGCCAAGAGACCTTTTCCGGCGGTCGTATTTATGGTGTAACCTCCACACGGTGACTGATACTCCAATAGAGATGACAATAATGCATACAAAAATGATCGTTATTACTGTATGAGGGGCCAGGTTCAGTCTTTCCGCCATAGGCTGGACTTCGTGGAGCATTTCTGGATCTTCCTGAATATTATCCATTTAAGGCCAGATAATATGAAATTCCGAACGAATGAACTGAAGAGGGGAGGGATACGGGAGGAAGCGAAAGTGAGACTGGAATCGGATTTTGGTTAGGAAAAGATGGACACTCACCTGGGTGATATTTGACCAAAGAGAGACGGTAAAGAAGGTGCAGAATTAAAAGCAAAAGTAAGAGGGAGTGTACTGACCTCCTAGTAGTTCTTCGCGGCCTGAGTCAGTACTAATATAACAACGAGGTGGGAAGCCCGAGTCCCTGATGTGGGCTGTTGGAAGCCTAGCCTTGGCTGATGACGGCAAATTTGTTCTTGGCCATGGTGATCATGGCTTAAGAATTAGATCTGGCTGGTGAGAATAGTAGTAATAAAAGGCAACAAAGGACCCACTACTACTACGACAGGTTGATGAATTATGTGTCGTCGATTCAGTCTCACGGTTCGTCTTCTTCCACTCTGTTGTAACGCACAACCACACAGTCGATCTTGGCATGGGTAAACTGAACATCGCACACCATAAATCGTATCATCCCTATAGAAGGGATAACATTGAACGGGTTCGACGCGATGAGGAAGAGGCACGCCTGAAAAAGTTGAAGGAGGAAGGCAAGATGTTGATGACGGTGAGCTAAGCCTTGCACAGAAGTTGTGCTTTTCTCAACCTACGCCATAGGACTCAGAAGCCAGGATTACTTCGTTGCGAAATAAATCCAAAGGCAAAGACATCGCTATTCCTGCTAACGACTTCGCTGGAAGCGATTCGTTAGTTGATAGCCATGGACACGTGAATCTCTTTAATCCAACCCATTCCAATCAAGTCATAGATTCCACCGGCGCGGATAGTCTTGCGCGAGCCTTGATTCGGAAGGAGGAAGAAAGAGGAATAGCATTAGCTCCATCTGACAAGGATCTGAAGCCGTGGTATACCACAGACCCCAATGCGCCTCTCCATTCACGAAATCCGGACAAAGCTACAAGATCTACTAAGTATGTCTGTCCTATATCAGCTAAATCTGGGCTCATGAAGTAAGGAAGATCTAAAGTGGCTACCCGACTGGCGGAAGATGACCCTCTCACTGTGGTGAGAGGGTACGTCCAAAAAAAGAATGCAGAGAAGAAGTCCGGCCAATCGAGCAAATCTTATCAAGATCTCAGTGACAACAACATCAAGCTACAGGATCAACTCACTGCTGCTAGATTGAAGAGAGAATCAATTGAGAAAACGAGAGCAGCGGCGTTACTTAGGTTTGCATGCCATTTTTGTACATTCTAGGTCATTAATTGGGTGTTTTTCAGGCAAAGGCATCAAGTGGATGAGATGAGCAGTACATCGGGCAGCCCTTTCCGACAAGGATATACGGATGTATACAACCGACGTGAAACTTCGGAAGCTTGGAGGCGTCGTCGAAATCGATCATAAGGTTTACAAATATTTCAATCCATTCGTAGAGTTACTGGTTGATAATGTTCCAATAGAGGTCTTAAATTATGCCCTGTGACACTAAGTATTCTGTGATCACCTTCACGCTTGCTGCGACATCTAGCTGGTCGGTTCGTATGTGGATTTCTGGCGACTCGGGGGGTTCGTACGGTGCAGAAATTCCGGTGAATTCTTAAGAATTCCTTCAATAACGGTGCCTCGTGCTCGTTTCAATAAATGCGATACCTACCTTTAATCTCGCCCGCTCTCGCCTTCTTATACAAGCCTTTAGGATCCCTCTGTTCTACTACCGCAAGCGGTGCATCTACGAAGACTTCTATAAATGAGATGTTTGACTTGGTGTGGAGCTCTCTGGCCAAGTTACGATCGGCTTTGTAGGGTGAGATGAAAGCCGTGATAGCTATCGCTCCTGAGTCGCTGAATAACTTTGCTACCTATAGCCCACATTAGCTCAATAGTTCTCTAATCAATCAGAAACCAACCTCGCTGATGCGCCTAATATTTTCGTTCCGATCTTTCTCACTAAACCCCAAGTCCTTATTGAGTCCAAACCGGATATTGTCCCCATCTAACCGATAAGCATGTTTTTTAAGATGCAACAAATGTTGCTCAAGTGCGGTCGCAATCGTTGACTAGCGCCATAACAAACTATAGCTTCAGCAAGAAACCGCTATCAATGCGGTGGAGCAAATACCTTTCCACTTGCTGATAATCCAGTGAGCCACAATGTGATTCCTCTCTGACCGAGTAAATTCGCCCGCTCCTCAGAGCTAACCGCACCTAATGGGATAGTAGTTAGTTCTTGTAATCGATTCGTTGGGAACGGAAACCAAACCTGGATGGAATGTGATATTCGTTGCCATTGGTGACTCAGTGAATTCTAGTAGATGGACGGGTATCGGTATTTATACCCCAATAATACGATGAAGTATATTGCCGACCTGTAATACAATTATCGCTGACTCCGTTCAAAAGCCGTGTCCTCATATCGCGCCGGGGTGACGTGCTCGATCAGTCGGCCGGAGGTGGTGATAACGTAATATGTAAGTATTATTCCCGGAGAGCCAAGAGGACGCGACTAAGGGAATGATAAAGTTTTCTGGTCGAAGTTTATTCATCCGGGGGTGTCCGTGAAGGAGAGATAAGAGCGACCATATGAGACCAGCAAGAAATTTGTATGGGCACAACCGTGTAGTAACTTCCACTACATTATTGCTGGCTGAAGTACTTGATTAGGCTCATTGTGATTTCACCATTGTAGCGGGCTTAAACTGCAGACAGCTGTTTGTTCGATGACGTAACTTTGTTCTAGCACGATCACACGGTTCGCGATCGGTGTAACACCTACTAAGTACCATCATCAAAGACACTGAGAACGACGCTGCTGCAGGATCACCTCTGTATCAGAGTCACTAATGCGACGGCACACCGTATTGGACTCTCAGTCTCCCCCGTTGGCTTCGTCGTCCCAGCTGGACCAACCCCCTGATGAAGTCGCTGCTGAGGGATTTCCTGTCACACGCGTCGCAACAAATTCAAATACAGACACAGCTGCGTCGCGAATCCTGACCGATCTCGCGGACCTTTCTGTGTCTCCCGGAATATCAAGTAATATTCATACAGGTCAGTATCTCGTCGGAGAGGGAGTTCTAAGCGCGTCACCACCCGCAGCCAGCCCCTCTCGCTATCTCTCACAACAAGATCGAAGTCCGGAATCTAGATGGGAGCAAAGCGACGTCGAAGGTGGTGCTATTAGTAGACCAAATCCTTCCAGAAGACGGTCGCAGACCAACGTCACAAGGGATGGCTCACGGCCGCGTCGCGAACAATGGACACTTTTTGGGCAATTGCTCCAAGACGATCACACACCTGGTGGCGCCAGAGGTAATGAAACCCCCGTGCACACCATATCCACAAAGCGTAGAGCGTCTAACTTGCGAGGAACGTCGCCTGCAAAGTCGCCTGCCACTGTTCACAGCTCAACTTTCTCCTCTACCACCCAGGACCTCGCCGAGCAGCCCCCTGGATCGATGGGCGATATCTCATCGAAACCGCGTGTCTCACCCAGTGTCTCTAGACGGCTTTCTCGGACGTCGTCAGACCTCTCACGGAGTCCTGCACGTCGCAGGTCAGTCGAGGGACAAGAACATGTATCTCTAGAATCCGACGATGAGAGTGAAAGTGGAAGTGAATCATCTAGTTTGACACAAGGTCTGCATGCTCGTATCTCTGGGAACATGGGATGCTTCAGATTAACTCATCTAATGTTTCACGTCTTTGCAGGTGGAAAATTAGACTTCAGGAGTCAGCGCCGTGGTCTTTCTCTTCCTAGTCTCAGCCCATTTCACAAGAACATTCTAAAGTGCTCTATAGGCTATTTCATCGGATCTCTCTTTACCTTTGTTCCGCTTCTATCAAGTATACTCTCTGATATTGTTCCTGGAGGTGGTCTTGGAGGTCCTTCTCCCTCTGCACATATGGTTGCGACAGTGGTGTAAGTCCGAGTTCATCATCACTAATAATCCTCACTATTGATGGTTTCTTATCAATTTTGTTAGAGTTTACTTCAACCCTGCCAAGACTATTGGGGCAATGCTAGAAGCAGACTCATACTGTCTTGTTGCTGCTGTTTATTCAGCAGTTGTCTCCTTAACAGCAATGTCCCTGTTTTGGTTTTTTGAGCAAAGACCTGGATTGGAATGGCTTGCGGACACTTGTGTATTTTTGTGCGTCGGTCTTGGTATGACGGGCGTTGCTTGGTCAAAAATGTGGATGTCGAAGGCCTCGTTCAATCCAGGTAAGCTCGAAAGTGAAGTTTCTACTCTCATCTTAAGCATTTTTATTTCAGCATGCAGTATGGCTTCGATTATCATTTTCATTGTGTACGTGGTTACATCATATAACATTCTGCCGTTCATGGGTTTCACCTGTGTATTAGGATCGTCAAGGAGGGCGATGCACATGTGTTGTTACAAGTCATGTTCATCGTTCTGTTCGGAGCATTAGTTTCGAACACAGTCTGCTTCTTTTTGTGGAGGCAGAGCGCGACCACCAATCTTCAGTCAGTCTCTCCATCTCTTCAGAGTCGTATATCACCAAGGACTGATCTTTGTTCTTCAGGAATAACATCATCAAAGTCCTTGGATCGTTTGCGACTCTACTAGAGATGACTTCGCAAACGTTTCTTCTCCAGGAGAATTATCATCCACGACATAGTCGCCTCCTTCGCGCTGTGGAGGAACACCAAGCCTCCTTTACATCATTGAAAACCAGCTTAACCGAAGCTAAATCAGAGTGGTTTGACCTCCGAATCCGTGCAGCTTGTGTTAACGGCGAAGACGCTTATGATGCTGCATGTGATAGCCTAACAAGGTTGGCGCAGCATCTCAATGGTTTGAGGGATGGCACACGGCTACAATTCGAAGTTTTGGCGGAACGTAAGTCAGGGAAACAATTGATGCGACTCATCTCACTCTTTCATGACAGCTGGTCCTGGCGAAGGTACTCATCAAAGTGCAGCGGCTATGTCATTTCGCCACATTGTAGAAGATGTAGATGCGCCCATGAATGCTCTGAGTGTACGTTTGTCTTTTTTCGATGTGGATTGATCTCACTCCAAGCGCATCTTCTAGCGAGCCTGTGTGCTGGCACTAAAACGCATGCGCGATGTATTCATAAGGAAGGGTGAAGATATCACACAATTCGAATCTGTCGCGGAGGACTTTTTCCGCCTTTCTGAAGACATCGGAAGAGCCCTCTATACGTTTGAGAGCACATCCAACCAAGCTCTTTTACGATTTTTTAGGAAAACAGATGAATTGAATCGACTTGAACCTCAGGATCGACCCGGTCAGCCAAGATCAGATACTTCGAGCGATCAAAGCCCAACAGAAGCCACAGAGCCGGTTTTTCTTGTTTACTTGTAAGGTTTTGCTTCTAGGGGTGTTAATAGAAAGAAGTAACTGACAATTGGTCACTAGTTTCATATTTACTCTGCAAGAACTAGCTCGTGAGCTCTTAGCCCTTACGGAGATCATGAGTGACGTGTATAGTGCGGAGCGCCAGGTCATAGCCTTACGTCAGTCTGGGAGGTTCTGGGGTCGTGCCAAGTCCATTCTTTTGCTCTTGAGGAGGCCGCGGTCCGTCTCCACAGATATTGCGGAATCTTATGAGGACTATAGCAAAAAGAAACGCCGTCGCCTCTCTGGGAAGCTCGGTAAGGAGTGTAATCCACTTGTCGTGAATCATTCCTCACTCCCCATATTCAGCCAAGATATTACCGAAAGCCTCTCATAAATCGTCCCCGTTCCCTAAAATACGACCTCATGCTCCAAACACTATACAAACCCCTTCAAGAAACACTTTGACCTTTGTCGGGAAGCTCAAACAGTCGTTTTGGTCATTGGGGGCAAGACTGAGAGAACCAGATTTGAAATATGCAATCAAGGCCGGTATGGCTACTGTGAGTAATGTATCAGTTATCCTTATTACTAACAGTTGACATGTTCTGAAGGCCATACTAGCGGCTCCTGCATTCTTCGAGGCAACCAGACCCCTTTTTATGGAGTATCGTGGTGAATGGGCGTTGATATCGTTTTTCGTGGTTCTTTCACCAACTATAGGAGCGGTAAGTTGATGTGGGAGTTATGTCAGGACTATAACAAGCCGCTCAACCTCAACTTATCATTAGACGAATTTTCTTAGTCTGCATCGAATCGTGGGGACACTGTATGCATCTAGTTTCTTCATTTGCACACTGAAGAATGACTCAAGGTTTTATTCAGGCTTGGTGCATTCACCGCTGCTGCAGTGTATTCTGCATTTCCCGACAACCCTTACGTTCTCTCAATATTTGGCATGATGTTTTCAATTCCCTGCTTCTATTACATTGTTGGACAACCTAAGTATGCAACAAGCGGAAGATTTGTGCTCCTGACATACAATCTCACTGCTTTGTATTGGTGAGCTCTTCTGAACCTGGTATTGTCTCTAGCCCACGCTAATATTATTCAGCTATAACTTGCGGGACCGCCCTTACGTGAACCCGGTTACTGTTGCAATCCGTCGATCCGCTTCTGTCATCATCGGGGTGCTATGGGCGCTCGTCGTAAGTAGATGGTGGTGGCCCATGGAAGCTAGAAGGGAGCTTAGCAAGGGTTTGAGCGAGTAAGTCGCATGGCCATTTACATTTCACGTCGCTGCTCACATGTTGGGAGTTAGTTTCTGTCTAAATCTTGGGTTAGTTTACAGGAGTTAGCAGAAAGTATATAATCTCTCGTCGCTAACCATTTCGCTGGTTGCAGTTGGCTGTACACTCGGCTTGTAGAAGCCTACTCTTCCCCTGAGCAATCTCAATTATCGCCCCGCGTAGATGATCGGACACCTCTGCTAGAAACAACCCCTGATCGGCTGAATTCATCAGTTAAAAAATTCATGTCAATGTGAGTAAACTCATGCATCGTGGGCGTTTACTAACGACGAAAATAATCTAGGGAGTTACACCTTCAGATTAAGTTAATAGAGCTACAACAACTACTAGCCCAAACTCAGCATGAACCTCGACTGAAGGGCCCATTTCCGGTCCATCTGTATCGCACCGTTTTGACTAGTTTACAAGTCATGTTGGATAAGTTGCACGCAATGCGCTGTGGTGAGTAGACCCCTGGATCACACAAAGGACGTTACTGAAGCTGGAATGACGGCGCTCTAGTTACCACGAAGGAAGAATGGTGAGTTCTTATTGTTGGTCATAGATTATGACATTCATGGTGCCAATGCTCTTTAATTCAGGTTTATGGTGCGTAGTTGATTATATAAAGACGAATGTACTCCCTCATTAGGCATTTTTAAGGCGGTCCGAAGGGACTTCATTATCCCTGTCAACAAAGAGCGACGGGAAATGGTGAGGTGAATTGTCAAGGGATCCTCGAGGTTATTGACATGTCATGCTCCATAGGTTGGCAACGTCATCTTATACTTCTCAACATTATCCTCATCATTCGTACTCAAGCGAGCCCTACCACCGTATCTTCCACCAGCGGAGCAGTCCCGTGAACGGCTGGTGGAAGCCATTCGGAACCTTGACGTGATGAGGAGACGAGAAGTCAAACAATCGCACCACCTGCTTTACTTTGCCTATGCCCTTATGATGAGTACGTCATGATCTTCACACCCCTGATATGACTTCATGACTGATTCTATACGGGATATCAGAGGGAGTTATCAGAGAACTTGATTTTCTAGGTCATACTCTTCAGGATGCTTTTGGAGTCATTGGACAATCGGTTGAGAATTTTGAGGATCTGTTCAGACCTCATCCTGTCCGCCACATGTAGTGGTGTTGTTCTTGATAGATGCTGCAATAAAATAGATGCCGAACACCCTTACGCAGTTTAGCATAGATGTCCGTCGTGCGAATGGTGTGCCTTGAAAGCTAACAAAACAATCAAGAGCTCCCTAGGCATGCACCATACGGTACGTCGAGTGAATGATCACTTTGAGCAAGATTCTCTTCAGCGGGCTTAACATGTTATCAAGGCTCAGATGGACGTTATAGTGGATACAGATAATATACTCGAATATGTAGCTCCGGAAGGGTCTCTGAAACCTCGGGCTGGACAGACAGGATACATCTACGATGATAGAATGATGCTCCACTCCCCTTTCATTGATACCGATGGAACAGACTCCGAGCACCCAGAGCAGCCCCTGAGAGTCAAGATGATCGATGACAAGTTGCGAGAACACGGCTGCATTGGACAAATGCGACCGATTCCCATCCGACATTTGCTCCAAGTTGAGGCATTGTTGGTTCACAGCGCCGATCATTGGGAAAAAGTCGAGGCAATAGCTGGTAAGCTCTATATTAAAGATATTTCTGCACCATTCTAAGCTAAGAGCGACTATGTAGATATGGACGCTGAGTCCATCGCGCATTCTCGGACGTACTACGAGCATCTATCGTTGTATATCCACCCAAGAACACCGGAAGCAGCTCTTTTGAGCGCAGGAGGGGTAATAGAAGCCACATTAGCGGTGGCTCGTGGTCAGGTGAAAAATTCGTTTGCAAATGTTAGGCCTCCAGGGCATCACGCCGAACCAGACGAGCACATGGGTTTTTGTTTTTTTAACAATGTGGCGATTGCTGCTCGTGCTGTTCAGCTAGAGACTAGCATCCGAAAAATACTGATTCTTGATTGGTACGTCAGCGTTCCACCATGAAAACGCAGCATTCACAGGTAATTTGTTATCGCATAGGGATGTACATCATGGCAACGGTACCCAGCGCGCATTTTATGACGATCCTTCTATACTGTATATATCTCTTCATCGCTACGATGGAGGCGAGTTTTATCCCTCTGGCTTATTTGGAGGTATGGAAGCTTGCGGAGAAGGACAAGGGGTCGGGAAGTAAGTTTATCGATTTATGTCCTCAGCATTTCTCAATTCTTCTTTATACAAAAGATCAGTGAATATACCCTGGCCAAGAAAGGGCATAATGGATGCCGATTACCTTTATGCATTTCTGCGGATTGTCATGCCGATCGCATACGAGTTCAATCCAGAGCTTGTAATCAGTTGAGTGATCGGCGACTGAATTCATAGGAAAGCGTTTTTCTGAAGCAATAGGCCCCACAGTATCGGCTGGTTTTGATGCGGCTGATGGTGATAAACTTGGTGAATGCCACGTGACGCCGGCTGGATTTGCGCATATGACACATATGCTGTGCTCACTCGCTAACGGCAAGGTAGTGGTAGCATTGGAGGTAAGTGTGGCCACCTTGATGCAATTGCTGGATCCAACTATTCCGTTTTATCAGGGAGGGTATAATCTGCAGTCCATTTCCAATTCCGCTCTTGCGGTGGCCGAAATCTTACTTGGAGGTGCACCGCCAATGATGCCGGAACAATCCGCGTCAGATGTGGTGACAGAAACAGTATGGCAAGTGGCCAAGATCCAAAGTCGCTATTGGAAATCAATCGACGTCAAGCTATGTGAGCCAAAAGATGGTATGTTGGGAATCTGCGGATATTACTCTTCCCTGCTAACCAAGATCACGAACCTCAGAAGTCAAGGAAGAATACATCGACGTATCAGGTCAGCTATGCATAGTCATTCGAATCTGTCGGAGATTTACTCTTCCGGTGTAGTGCTTCTTAAAGCGTATCGGGCCCAGTACATGTCTGAGAAGCTTAATACCTACGTGGTCCCATTTGCTGATGATAGCATTCAGTCCGCCTTTGATGGGCAGGTATTTTGCTCGTTAGTAGACTATTTCAGACCTTGAATTCTGTTGATTGCTTTGCTGAGTAGGACTGATATATGGGAGCGAAGCACGCTCGTCTTTTTCATACATGACTAGTACGATTTTTTTTTACTCTACGCTGGAGTACCCGCCGCTGATTCTGGTGACATATGTAGCGGAAGCCTTAGAGCAGAGCTTCAAGGTGCGAGGAGCGTTGATGTGGACTTGGAAAATTCGTACTTGGTTGTCAATTTCTCTTTCGCTGCGTAGATGCCTCCACTGACTTGTCTTACAGCTTGACGCCAGTCACAAGCTTGCTGACTGGGTCTTGACAAACAGCTATTCCCTACTGGATGTGAATGTCTTTCCCCAAGCCATTGAGAAGGTTCGTTGATTTGAAATATTAGCAGCATACTAAAGAGTCGTGTTGCTCTCACAGGGCGTGGAAGACACCAGCCTGATTCGACGCATATTGATCTATCTCTGGGATAACTATATAGAGTGTGACTCTTTCTCTATTCACAATGACTAGCTCTCAACAAATCGACGTTATTACAACAGAATAACGGATGCATCGAACGTGATAATAATTGCAAGTGGTCAAACCTGCAAATGCATACCCCTGCTATTAACAGACCGCGGTTTGTATATTTTTGTGGCTACACGTTACAACATCTTTCCGACCTTGTTCTCCTTTAGACGTCTCCACCAAGGTGAAAGCGGTGGTTCAGGTTATCGGCTCCGTACACCTTAACCGCCTTCCACTCATGGACGATGATCTTCGGTCATGGTATAAAATTGTAGGGTAACATTCATGGCACGAATGTCCTTAACTCTGACGTTATTCTGCTCAGCACTCACTTGTACTAATGACATCTACACACCCGAAACGCTTCGACAAGAAATTCCATGACACCCACGGGAAAGTGATTGCGTTAGGCAAGCGGCCACCTCTTACTTTTTACTATATTGGCTAAACTCAGATGTTTCTAGATGGTGAACGTCCTAGCCAGATCTTTGTGGAATCAATGCCCCATATTCAGGAATTTGTAACTCAACAGTTGGCTGTCTAGTTGGTGGTTGCGTGGCGCCTCTTGTTGGGGCCCGATGCTCCATTAACTATGAGAACAAGTATATTGCTTAGTCGCTTGTACCTTGTTATTTTGGTTCTTCTGAGTCACGTGTGTGATCTCGTGTCTTCTTCATCAAAACGCCGCTCCTGCAGAGCTCCCGATCCATGTATCATTTACTGAGAGGTCTTCACGCACATCTGACGCAGAAAGATGAGTTCAACATTATTATAATTGGTGATGATTTCTATATGTTCAGCATTCGCCACTTTTCTGACTGTAGTGGCTTGGCATTAGGGCTTGATAATGCTGGCAAAACCGTTCGTGTTCCGTCAAACGTTTCCATTACAATGCACTGACAGCTCTCATCAGACAATTTTAGAAAAGATCAAAACACTCTATAATCAAACGCCTGGACTAGCACCCGATAAGATTGCCCCGACTGTGGGACAAAATAGTACGTCATACCATCACTTTATCGAATCACAACACTAGAGCGAAGCCTTCATCAGTCGGAAAAATCACGCTGCCATCTACAATTCTCCAGTTTTGGGACTTGGGAGGTCAGCGTGACATCAGAAGTATATGGGAGAAATACTACGACGAGTGCCACGCTGTTGTCTATGTGGTGGATGCCAGCGACAAAGCACGCTTAGATGAGGGCTGGGAGGTCTTTGGTGGGTGCTGATGGCTATCATTATCTTGTTCTCTAATTGATATCTCTTTCATGTGAGACACGGTGCTCGCCTCGCCAAAGATACTGAATGTCCCCTTGCTCTTACTTGCAAATAAACAGGACGTGCCTGATGCGCTCACAGTCGAAGAAATCCGCGAAAATCACGAGGCTTGGTGGCAAAGGAAGTACCAGTCGCAGGATTGGGATAAAGAGCAACCCCAGAGAGTTGCAAGTTTGGACGTGATGGGGGTTTCAGGGTTGGAAGGGTGAGAGTTGACATTTATTCAACAATGCCAATCGGCAAAGATGAGCTCAAGGCCTTTTCCAGCACTGGGATTAAGCAAGCAGTCGATTGGCTATTTCTTAGAGTGCAAAACACTAAACGGTGAGGTCAATATGGCTGATCTCTAGGAACACGGCTAACATATTACGTTTACGACAGGAATATTGATAGAGATAGCTGAATTCCTGCATAAAAATTGTATTGCCAACAGAGGTGGTGATCTATACGGTATCACAGTTTCGTTCTCTGCTCTGTCTTTATGACTAGTCCTGATGTATCCGCAGAGGTATCCCCAACTGGCACATTATGTGGCGAAGCGTCTTCAAATGCCCTGTATAAGAAGACAGGTGTATTAGAACCAGATTGGCCAGAATTGGGATAGAAGATGTAACGAAAACTGAGACATGATCATGCTCACCCGTAGTAACGATAACGATGTATTGGTGGTCGTTGGGCAGTGCCTGAAAGCCACTTGGCATCTGCAGCGGTCTTGGACAACGTGAGATGACTTTCGTTGCGCTGCTGCCATATTTCCGTTGGAGTCAGAGATTGCCTGATCCATGCCCTAATTTTGGACTCCTGTCCATCCTTTGAAACTGGCTCAGGTGCGTAGGAATAGAGACCATAGCCGAAGAGTGTGACGATGAGTGCGTTGCGCCAAAAAGGAGTGAAAAAGCCTTTATATCACAGAAAATTTAATAATATATTTGCAATAATCTTCAAGAGACTTACTCTCTGTTGTATAGGCACCGTCTTCGTGAGAGTCGTGGTGATGATCATCATGAGAAACCGTGGATGCCCGGCGAAGGACAAGAGCACTGCTAGATGATAAAACTCTGTGCCGAGACAGTGAACCCGCAGAGGTGGCCAATGAGCGAGTGTGCTTCATCGCCCGTGAAAGTATTGTTGAGTAATGGTCGAGATTCTAATGGTCAGAAACGTTTGGGAATTGTAGAATCAACGCCTCAAACAGCAGCCGAAGCAAACAACAACAAGCCGATGTTGAAGAAATTATAAAGCATCGACGTCATTCTGCAACTGCCAATCATTCTTTCTCATCAACCAACAATGCTCTCCATCACTCGCACCTTGGCTTTCAGATCAGGCACTCGTTCTCTCAGGCTCAACTCAGCTGCGTCCATCCATACGCTGCCACAGTTATCGTATGGTTATGATGTGTGTCACCAAGTTTCACTTTTGTGACGAATGGAATGCCTCACCTTTTCTGCAGGCTTTGGAACCCCACATCGCCAAGGAGATCATGACTCTCCATCACACCAAACATCACAAGGCGTATGTTGATGGTCTCAACGCCGCGGAAGAAAAGTACGCCAAGGCAGACACTGTCGAACAAATTGCACTTCAGAGCGCTCTTAAGTTCAATGGAGGTGGTAAGTATTCGAGACATATTTTGCTGACATGGAACCTCAGCCTTTTTTCTAGGTCACATTAATCACACCCTCTTCTGGAAAAACCTCGCCCCTGTTTCTGAAGGAGGTGGAGTCCTCAAGGACGGAAATCTCAAGGACGCTATTATCCGTGATTTTGGATCAGTTGAGAAATTCAAGACTGCCATGAACACCAAGACTGCTGCAATTCAAGGGTCGGGATGGGGTTGGCTAGTAAGTACATGCCATTATTTCTTTTTTTTCTTCTCTGTGCCTCATCTTTGACACACCATTAGGGATATAATCAGACAACGAAGAAGCTTGAGATTGTCACTACGGCAAACCAGGATCCTCTACTTTGTACGTCATACCTGAGATTATCTTATTCTCCCACTCACGATCCCTTCAAACTTTTTAGCACATGTTCCAATTATTGGTATTGACATTTGGGAGCATGTAAGTATTTTGTTGCATTTTCGTCCTAGTGATTTGCGTAGACTGACAATACCATGATGTCTAGGCATTTTATCTCCAATACAAGAACGTGAAGCCAGATGTAAGTTCCGATGTTAATGTCTTCGAAGAGTTAGGCAGCTTAGCTCAATCACATGCTTTTTCGCAGTATCTCAACGCCATATGGAACGTTATCAACTTCAAGGAGGCAGCGAAACGGTTTGACAAGGCGATTAAGGAGTAATTAATTACAAAACATATGGACACTGCGGATGTACAATTTACTTGAAAATGCGTGTCTTCAGCAACATGAACGTGTTTCACGCCCAATTAGCGTCCGTGTTGACCCGGATATCCCCGTTGACTCTTTGCACCGCTGGTCCCTTGTTCCTGAGTTGTCTTGGTTTCTTGCTAACTTCACTCTACCGCACCACACTTCGTCAACGCCATAATGATTCCTCGAATAAGATATTGAAGGACATTTCATCACATATTTTGTTATCTGCGGTTTCAACAACATATCAATCAAGTGCACAACAAAAGATGTTTGGCGAAGAAGAAAGCGAGTCTCCACGTATGCCTTCTCCTTGGGAGGCAATCACTGCCGGAACAACGCCCTCTTTGTCACATTGCTCTACACCTCTTTCTTTCTCATCCTCCAAGACTCTGAATGGGGGGAGTGATGGAGATGGTAGCGATTACAATACTGACGGCCAGTTGTCCGGGGGTGTTGGGACACCCTCTATGATCCAAGAAACTGGACGATTACAGGCTTTTCCGAGGCTAGTACCGGAAATTGAAGAGGTAAACGAGTTACTATGCTTCTGAGTTGCTTGGGCTAATCAATGCGTCCACCAGGGCAATGTGGAGTACAAATTGAAGCTAATCTCTCCTACTCCACAGCGGTTCACGCGACTAGTGACCCAGCTGAAGTACCGTCTCCTCGAAGGTGGGGGACAAGCTTTGTATGAAATTGGAGTCTCCGACGATGGTCAATTAGTCGGGCTGACGAAGAGAGATTTGGAGGAGAGTCTCATTACTCTGGATAGAATGGCTGGTGAATTAGGAGCCACGGTGATCGTCTTGAAAGAGATCGAATTACCGGAGTTGCTTGAAGAAACGGAGAAGCTGAGAAGAAGGGCTGCTGCTATTATAGATGTCGTAAAGGCACCTACCAAACCCAAGCAAGGAAGGAAGAACAAAGCCCCTGGTATCTCGTTCACCAAGAAGGTTACGGAGAGCGCTATGACCAGGGTTGTAGCATCGACCATGACACTCCATAACCAGGATCTCAACCTCTCACAACCAGCAGTTTTCACTGATCACTCCGACGTTGGCAATCCTGTGGTACCTAAACCTACATTTCCTATACCTATCATTCGCAGCTACCCATATGGAATGAAGCCATATATTCCTGGTCGCATCAGCTTATCTCTTGAATCCAATACGTCCACCTCCCTCAGCGAGCCCTTTTCAACTCAGTTCTCGTCAAATGAGGACTGCATCGGAGATCTCTTCTCTACGTTGGACCATGGTTTTGAAGAATCCTCATTCAACCTAGCCAACGTTCCTGACGACCCTTTCGAATTCGGATTCGATCTCGAAATATCATCCTTTACGAGAGCGATGAGTCTCGATGCTCCTATATCATCTCTGGATGTCCTGAGTGCGTCCACAAGCAGAGCAAATAGGTTTCTCCAGCCTACAGATGGTTCAATCAATCAAGAATTTTCTGTCAAACCGAAGAAGGCAATTGTGCTCTATCCCCCTGCTAAAGATCCCGCTCAAAAGGCGAGCGAGAGACGAATGAAACGAGACCGACGACGAAAAGAGCGAATAGAAGTTGGCTCAGTTGCTACAATCTCCATGGACACCTCAGACCCGTCGACATCCTCCAATGTGGTGGATCCTTCACTCAATAGAAAGGCTATCCCAAAAGATGCTTCAAGCCATACCATAGCACCTCCCCGGCCATGCATGAATGAAGTAAGGTTTATTGCCGAAGCATTGGTAGTACGAAAGCTGGCGCAGGAGGAGATATTTTTGGATTTTGGGGGTTTCAACCATGCAGGCACGAGTGATGATGATCAAGCAGCCCCTCTTCCTATCGTCTGATGGGCCATGGTTCTGTGGAGTGGACATGATGTTAGGTCTTTTTAGCGCTCAATTCCTGACATGATTCTGCCATGTGTTTCTATTAATCTACGGCGATCCTGAGGAATCCATGATCCATGGAGCCATCTAGTTACACATAGTACTCTGTTTTGTACACTGTTATTAATAGTCAGCATTCGGTAACAGATGGTATTCCTAATAGTGCACCATACGCGCTTCTCGTTTCCGTGGCAAATCGGTTGGCATCGCGATTACATGAACAGATTCCGAAAATTGACGACAGCTCAAGCAACCGTAACTTATCAAACAAGCAGTAGAGAGAGAAGCCGCCGGATCCAGCGGGCCGCCTTGAAACAATTGCATCCCTGCCCTGAGAACCCTGAAGATTTCTGTTCACATCATATCACAAACTTCAGGACATCGACTTGTCTGCGCAATCTCTTGAACCGGATCCTTCGTATAAAACCGGCCTCTGGGATGTCGAAAAATCACCATCCTGGTGATTCCCTCCCTTCTGACCTTGGACCGGTTCCATCGTCCCATTCTTCTCCATCGGTCTAGCTTCGAACCTTTACCATCCACTCTTTCATCAGCTCATTCTTTAGGTTTTAGTATGTTCTGCAATATTCAGCCCGTGTTCTTCTATGCCTTGATGGCCTGCTTTTACTCACGTGAGCCAACTCTCATTTGGTGGTGTCACTGGCTAGAAAGAAGTGCTTAATTTTCTATTTTGGCACACCCAGTTATAATGGCGGCTCCATTTAAGCGTCAATCACCTTGCTTTGTCCGAGGCAACCAAGCTCTTCCTGCAGAGGTAGCTCGTACCCTCGGTTCCCTCGCAGGTGTGGTAACATGTGGGACAGATGTAAGTCTTTATTCACAGTCGATGTCCACACTATTCACGGTTGATGTTCTTAATAGGACACAATCCCCGGTGTCCCGGATGTTATTTCTGGCGGCATATCTTACTCCTCTATCGATTTCCGTGGCTCTAATCTGTCCCCTGTTGGATTTGCTTTGTAAGGAAAACGAATGTCAGGGGTGAATATCAAGTGACACCTCATATCTTCCCAGACAAACATTCAGAACTCCAGATAGACCATCCGAAGGTGATTTGGCGCTATTACAGAATCAATTGAATGTATACTTAGCAACGGAAGCTGGTGTGCGAGTACGCAGCTTGCCTGTCATCTGTCTACCATGCTCTAACTTCTTGTATTATCAAGTCTACCGGGGATCCCATTCTAGGTCGATTGAAAGGTGCTAAGTTCTTCCTGCAGTTCCAGATTGCACGAGTTAGAACTGCTCAAGGGGTCACAAATCTCGGACCCGGAGAGGATGTAGAGCATCAGTTAGGAAAGGTTTTGAAGGTACGCTGTTGAAGTCATCGCAGGTGTTGTTACCACATAGCTAATTGAGCAATTGCAGAATGCGGTCGGTGCTTCGGCATCGGAGATTGCGGAGGTAAAGACTCTTGCGACAAGGCTCGACTAGCAAGCCATCTATTAGCCATCGAATTAGCAGATTGGTACAAGTATAGAGCTCCGATGCAAATTAGAATGAAGTCGTCATGAGGTTACCGCAACATCTACTCCAACAATTGGATGTCCTGGCTTGGGTCGTGAACCCATGGCACGAGTGATACCCTCCACATTCAAAGCTTTCGCATATTTCGGTTCGACAAATGTGCCCCTAAAGGTCAAGACGACAGTGGTCAATGCATACTGTTCATCGGACAAACCTATTTACGCACTTAGCTTCTACCAACAGTGTACCATCAAGATTTTCAATCCTCCCTGAAACAACGGCCTTTCTCCCTTTGAGATTTTCTAGTTTCGTCCGTATTACAATGAATTGGTCGGCTTTCGTAGGGGCCCTGTAGTTAACAAGGAGACTGGCAGTGACACCTATCTTAGAAGGTAGATTGAAGAAAGCATTTCTAGCCAATGTCTCATCTAATAGAGTTGCCAGCAGTCCGCCATGTATGATGCCATCGTGACCCTAGATAGAAACGTCGTTAGAGTCCGTAGATGTTGAGGGAGAGCAAACACGTACGCATAAGCTCCTTCCTAGATGGACAATCACAACACTTTCACTTTCGTCCCATTTTGCAAATATAAGGGGTCTAACAGCAAATTTTCCAGGCCCTGCAAGGGTACCTGCAGTAAGACTATGAATACGTTTCTCTTCCGGATAGCTTTCATAAGGTCGAGCCTCATAAAATTCCTCCTTGCGCTGACGTAGGGAAGCAACCAAAGGCAATTCCTGAAGATTCTCTTCAACTTCCTTCATTTTTTGTATACCTTCTTCTGAATACTGCGAAGGTGATGGAGGTGCTGGTCGGGGAAACATAAGCTCCACCACTGTTGGTGGGTATACGCTTCCTGCTGTGTAAGCAGCGGTGGCCAACCCTATACCAGCTACTTCAAATGAGATAAGATTCCTGCTCTAAACTTAGTAAGTCGACACCTACCGAGGCCTATCAAGGTGGAACTCGAACGAGTGGTTTGGGGAGGTATGTGATTGGCCATCGTACGGGAGCCGAATCGTGACAGTAGTCTGCTGCTTCGCAATACGCTTGATCCAACCCTGAACGACATCTATGTATAATTTGGAGTGAGGAGGTGATGTTGATTCTACGGGGATGTGGGTGTTAGGAGATGACAGAAATTTCGAAAGTCAAAAAGTAGATGAAATGTTTAGTTCGGTTACATGGGTTGCCGACACATCCGATGACCTGATGACTAAGGGGTCTGGCTTTTGGTGGAGGTGCGACGAGCTTTCATCTCATCACTTTCGTCCGCTTACTCTGTTGCTGGTGCACGCGAATCACGAGAAGCCAGGGTTTGTATATCATGATTAGTTTAATTGGCTTCGATGATTTTCCGCCAACAGCAATATCCATTTCTTCGCACTACACTTAATGAAGGTTGAGTTGAGCTACTTGAGATAATAGAATCTTGAGGCATGGGCTCCTCTCGTTTACTTCGATATAATCACACATGACTCTGCTCTCTTCATCTGCAGTCATCCAATGCTTGTTAATGACACAGGTCATGTTCACTTACTGTCACACCTGCGACACCTTTTTTTTATGTAGAGAAACATCCATGTGCCGCATATCAGATATATTCAGCATGACTGACCCACAATTAGTGGAGCCGAGAAATTGTATATCGAAGGGTGATGTGTGCACTTCTTCCGTTTGCGATAGCTAGTTGGCATACATTGTGCCAGGAAGACTGGCGACACGAAGGAGCAACGCAGAGACATTGATTCAAGTTGGTGATAAGTCAATATGATGGAGTTCACCCAGCTGCGTCATTCCAGAAAGTCAAACAAAGCATCAGGACGAGTACTACTAACGTTGTCGACTGAATGCTCCTTTCGAGTTTTGCCTTGTAATAGCCGTAACGCGCCCCACCAACTATATCTTGGAAAGCTTCGCCAGCCTCGAGTTGGAACATGTTCTGCTCTTCAGCAGACCCTTTCAACAAATGAATCACCAGGTCAAGGGCATCAGATAGGACCTGGGATCCGTCCAAGAGTGGTAACGGAAGCAGGTTGAAGCAGAAGAGAGAGAATGTAATGGTTGAGGTATATCTAGTATTGAGAAAGATTAGTCGGTGGTAAAACGCTATAGATAGAGGGGTCACCTGAAAAAGTTATTCGTCCACGCAGGCATGTTTGCTGGGATCCACCAGTAACGGGGTTGTAGAGAGCCAACTTGAACTTCGCCTTGATATCAGAGTCTAAGATCCAACTTTATAAAAAAGCTACTTACTTTGCTCCCAAACCTCTGCATGGGGTCCATTCCACACAACTACTGCTGAGCCTGCGCTATCTCCGAGTGCTCTCCACGGAGGATACTCTATACTGAGTCTCATTAGGTTTGTATCCTGTTTGGGTCGTATGCATATGTCCTGGGATTGCGTATTCTGCAGAGTTTCTCCGTTTCTTTCGCCTTCCGCAATTGTAAGACAGCTTGTTTGGCATCTAGCAACGGTAACGTTCCGTTCGTCTGCTCTCCATGATGAGGTACGGGTAAATAGAGCAACGGGATCGACACAACGTCCAAGTGCCAGCCTTTCTACGTCAGAAGGAGCTAACTCCGAGAGGGATGGGATGAAGCAGAATCCTTCAACTCCGCCCTTAGATTGTTTCTGGCAGCATTCAGAATGCTGGGCTGTCCAGGCATTCCATTGAATAGCGAATACAGTGACCACGATTTATCCGCTCACCTTCGTACCAAGATTTAGATACACACCACCCATCTACTATTCTGGGTTGATTAGTATTCCAAAAGAATTCGTGCCAGTTCCGGATGCCCTCCCCACCAAGTGTGACATCGTCAACACCCGTGATCACTGAAGAAATTGGAATGTGTTCTTGCAGTGAAGACCCCTTCGATGAACAATTAGGCTACTGCACTGTTACCTTGAAGAAAGGGTGCAATTACCTTAGCAATAGACAGAACGGCTACACCCTTCGATAGAACGTTTCTCCAAGCACCGTATCCAAATAACTCCCATGTGCACGGAGATTGTGTGATGTTGGTCCATGAAACAAATAGCAGGAAAACCCAAAAAATCAAATTATGCCATGCTCCTGATGACGATACACGCAAAGCCGTGTACACGACCTTGGAAGAGTCACGGCGTGATGTGGCATAGTTATTTGGGAGAGAGACGAAAGCGCTTGGAAGTATTCCTGCAAGTGTTATACCGGCCGATAATAAAGGAATTCCGTCACTTGCAATAGCATATTAGTTTCATGGAAGATATCAGAATACATAGAGCCTACAGTGCTGCGGATACGGCATGTCCAGCTTCATGGATGATCTGACAGATCAGGAGGGAGAGAAGCAGAACAGGTAGGTCAGAAAGAGGTAAAGTCCATCCCGGGATCTACACAGGCCATTGAAGTCAGTACCTGCATTTGCCAGATTAGAGGTACGCACTAGTAATCTGGGCAATTCAGAGCCATATGCTTGATCGCCATCCGGAAAGACATAAGAATCCGAGGACGTTTTATTTGGCGTATTGAAGCTGGCTTCTTTGCTACTGTTGGGTTTGGTTTCAACCCCTTGCTGATAAATCGACCATACCATAAAGCCTATGGCATAGCACATTCCTAAAACGCCTGAAATAGCTCCTATATTATATATTATCCTCAGGGTCCTGTTCGCGGTGTTTTGTTGCCTGATCCACGTAGCGAATGCATCGTGATACGGATTGAACAGCGTAGTTTCCACGCGAAGCAGCAGAAGGCTACCAGATACCTCCGTATCTCGTCTCAGCTTGATACGAACGGGTTTTCGCAGTCGTGAGGCTTGCACACTTCGGGGTAGACCATAGCTTTCACGACGTCGGCGTCTCCATGTGTGTAAGATGAAAGCCGCTAAACTTGCAATCGCCACTAAGAGCCATAGCTCTGCCATCAGTCATCCCCCTGGAATAAGCCGATGTACTGAGGTTAGACTAGCTGCAAGGTACTGAGAAACACTGATTTGCGAGATGGGTTGGATTTGTACATGTTATGCTCAATGTTCACAAACTGTATGTCTACTGTGATTTTCTATTCTAGCACAACGAGAAGTTGACAACTTGATTGGCGATGAATGTTCATGTGCTCATCACCGCACCGCCATGATAGAAAGGAATGCAAACGGTTTAAAGCAGTTATGAATCGTCATTTGCACCTCGACAACATTAATGTTATCCTTCTAAGATGTTTGGACGTTGGCGTAACAGCAAGCTGAGTGGTATTGGATATACAATGCGCCAGTGCCATCACGGTTTAGGAGAGGAGAATGTCTTTGATTACATAAATACATAATCAATTTATAATGAGTCCAGACCTAGCTTGGCTTTGACTTGTTTCATTGTCTGCTGTGCAATGTCTCTAGCTCTTTGTGCACCTTGTTCTGCAATGGTCTGAAGCCAGGCGTCTTCCTTTTGGATCCTGAAGTATTCTTCCCTGGCGGGCCCTAGTCGTTCTTCTATAGCACCTGCTACATCCTGCTTGAAATCGGAGTGATTCTTGGCTCCGTAATAATTGCCCAACACCTGCGGATCTTCACTGCCACCACGACATGCTGCCAGAATCGTAAGAAGATTACTAACACCAGGTCGAGATTTCGGGTCGTAATATATCTCCGGGATAGAGTCCGTGACAGCGGAGCGAATTTTAGATGTTATTTGAGAATAATCATCGGTCAATAGAATCCGGGACTTGACGTTTGGGGCCGACTTCGACATCTTCTGTGTTGGATCACGTAGAGAGAGAATACGCTTTGCAGGGGCTTTGTTCGGAGTTCGTCAGCAGAAGTATAAGCGATAATGCGTTACCCTCCTTACCAATGATGTGTTGCGGCACTGGAAACGTCTTGGAACGCGTTGTTCGGTTGAATATTTCAGCAAGTTCTCTGGTGAGTTCAAGGTGTTGCTGCTGATCTTCGCCCACAGGAACAAAATTAGTTCTGTAGGAGATACGATACTTAGAGCAAGGGGTGGGCGAAGTTGAATGGACTCACTTATATAGCAATATATCGGCTGCTTGCAGCACCGGATATGCAAATAGCCCAAGATTGAGGTGACTTTCGTTAACTTCATCTTCTGTGTTCGCGTTCCGAGCTACCGCAATTTTGCTCTGCAATATTCGAATATATAAGTTGTCCTTTTTTAAACCGACAATATCCTTGCCTTCCAAGTCGTCATTCTCTGAAGTTTACCGGTTGGGCAAATGCAGTTGAGAATCCATGCAAGCTCCGCATGCTCTAAGACCTTAGCTTGGTGAGTTGGGTAAACGCAGTTAAAATTACAGACCAACATACTTGATCCTGATGAAAAAGGATGGACCTTTGAGGGTCTATTCCTATTGCGATTAAGCTAGCCAATAGATTCTTCCTATCTTCCCGTAGTGTTTTGGGATTTTGGGGGAGGGTGATAGCGTGGTAGCCGACAGCGCAGTAGAGGATAGTATCAGCGGGATCGGCATTCTTTTGCATGTCAACCCAATTGGAGAGCGCCCCTAAGTAGTTACCAAGCTAAAGGATAAAAAATTGAGCAGATATTGCAATGCTATGAGAGCCGTCTTACATGGGGTATGCCTGTTGGTTGTATTCCAGAGAAGATGGTGTTTCCTTTCTTAGCCTTTGTAGTATGCAAGTGGCAGGTCCCTTCAAGCCATATTCGCTGTCCTCGAGTCGCTATAGACGATCTACTGGCAGCTAAGCTAGTGAAGTAACGGCTGTGATATGTACGGATGAGACTCATATGGCCTTCCCTGTGGAATGGCGTCCAAATCGCGTCTCCGAAAAAGTTGAACAGAGTGTGGAAAAGTAGACAAATATCAACTGTCGGAAAATTCAAGCCAAAGACCGTAGACGACTTTGACCAAGTTTTATGTTATATGTATTTCGACCTCAACGTACCAGTAGTCCCGCAGAAGATAGGGATCAAACAGGGCTCCGAGCAGCCGCTCAAGAAAAAGTCTAAGCTGGGGGAAAAGTCCCCTAGGGTGGCCCATGCTCGCGATCCAATCCTCTCTCCTTCCGAGCGGAAAAGTATTGAAACTCGGATTGATGACTTGATAAATCGTGAGTACAGTAGAATCCGCTGGCATTCCATTCACTACTATAACCCAATTATCCTTGAGTAGTTGGTTATTCAGTAATTGCTTTGAACCAGACCGTTACAAGCAAATATGACCCGATGTCTGATCATAATTACCTGGCCGAAATCCCAGATCGGTCAGGTGTTACTCTGTTGAGGCGACTGACCATTGAGTTGGATGAACGAAGCGAGAATGGATTTGGACTAGTGCGTAAACAATCTTTAGATCTCTATGAGATAGAAGCTGAGTACACGTATAGACAAACAACAACTCCTCAGCTCTATCGACGTACGACATTATATCTCTTCGCCCGTCGACTGCCGCAAATCTATCTTCAGCTTGTTTATCTCATTCTGTAGCATCACCAATCACAGCGCACATAATTTCGTTGGATCTCTCATCGCAATCTCGCTTACCTTTCTTCCTCAAAAGGTCGCTCATCAACACTGCCATCAAGAACGGGGCTGCTTTCGAGATATGTTATGGACCTGCCGTCGCGGTCGGAGGTGACGAGATCAACCGACGGAACTGGTGGGCTAATGCCCGTGAAGTTGTCAGAGCCACCAGTGGCAAGGGGGTGCTTTTGAGTGGGGGTGGTGAGGGATGTGAAGTTCGAGGGCCGAAAGATGTCATCAATTTGTGAGTTATGTTCATAGAGTATATCTCTTCCGCCTTACCCGACCATTTTTTGGTTCTGATATAGGGCGACTATTCTTGGGATGAAGCAGGACCAAGCTCTCCATGCAGTCACAACATTGGCAAAGTCTGTCACTATACGTGCCCGTAAGTTTGCAAAAAAAATTATGTTGGTGATGTTTCTGTTCTTACGTGTCTTAGAGACAAGAAAGACATATCGAGCGGTACTATCTGAGCCAACCTTAGTTCAGCCTACTTCGTCTGTACATGGTTTCATCACAGCGACGTCAGGCGATCAACCGAGCGTATCAAAGGTGAACGAAGCTGACGAATTAGCTGCTATTGGGCAGACAACAACGGAAGGCCTGCCATCTCAGGATGCCACTACCACTACAATTGCTGCAGAACATGGCACAAAGAAGAGACGTCATTTGGACGAGGATCCAATTCCCCCCTCTACTTCACCACCCAAAAGCAAAAAGAAGCGCAAGAACAAAGAGTGAAGTACAACTTTTATCGCCATCATGTTGTCACCGAGCGAATTCGCGTGGTGGTCCCTGTATGCCTCGTGTTGTAAGACGCGCTGATGTGGAATATTAATAATCATTGATAAGAAATTGGGTTGATAAAGCCTACCGGTTCGGCGCTCCCAGCGTCCTTTTTTAGGTCTTTCACTACTTTTAATGAACTTTTGTGTATAGCGAGAGGGTTTCAGTCCAGCTTGTTGACCAATTTGCTCTGCGGTGGCCGCACTACGGATAATGCGTGAACTGGGGAGACTATTTAGTCAGGTCTCAACAGGATGGAAACACCCATCTTCTCACCCGATAACTTTCTCGCCCGTTCTCGAACTTGAACCCAAATGTCGGCGTTTCACATGCACCCGATGCTGTGGTTTAGTATTTTCATGCTTCGAAGGTTGATGTGTGGGCCTTGAACTGGTCGCAGCAGAGCCGGCGGCAGCAAATATAGAATCGGTAAGATAAGGCGCTGCTAATGAATGTTTTAGGGCTTCATTCTCAGACATGCCATCCGAATCAGATGAACTAGTATTATCATCCCCATCCTCATTGCTTTCACCGTCGCTGAGCTGAGCTATTGACCCCGACTCGTTGACGTTTCCATTGGGCTGTCCGTCTGAATTGTCCTCATCGTCCGGCGGGAGGATCATTTTCCCCTTTCTTGATGATAACAGTCCTTTTCGTTCCCGTATCGCAGCTTCCTTGGTTCTGTTGGCTGCCTTCTGTTTGGCCAATATCCTGCATGAATCAGGTGAGACAATGACCAAAGTGGCAAACAAGCTATTTACCGCAATCTGTGTGACTCCAACGACTCATTCATCGCCTCAATTCCAGCTTTTCCTGCCTGTACAGTGATGGTCTCGGGCGCTGCTTCATCATCTGATGACGACGTGCTTTCGGACATTTCTACTTCCGGATACTGTGGGGATGATTCCGCATCATCGGGATCTGTTTCGTCGTCAGAATTGAATCTTCGATGTTGAGCAGGCATATAGTATTGCAGACACAAAGATTTTTTTCTACCGGAGTCAAAATACGGAGATACCGGATAATTGCAAAGTTGTATTTTCGACCAGCTCATTGACTACCAGTTCCATATTTGATCCTGCCATTCGTTACAGCACTTCAAGATGAATCCCAATCGTATGGGTTTAGGAATGAGACATCCAATGGGCGGCGGTTATCAAGGCCAAGGACCGCCCATTTCTGCCCTTGCATCACATCCACATTCTCAAACAACCGCAGCTCCTCAGCAACAGCAGGTCGGCCCAAAACTGGCATGCTTCGTTGGAAACATCTCTCCTGGAATTACAGATAACTTCATTAGTAGTCTTCTTTCGGTGAGTCGAGTGCGTGATATATGAAACATCATGTGCTCATCATGATTTTCCGTAACAGACTTGTGGTTCTCTGCGCTCTTTCAAGCGGACGCCAACTGCTACCGGCAAACCTGGTGGATTCGGATTCGCAGAATTTGATGAACCAGACGCCATATCTAGAGCATTAAAATTACTGGATGGTGTCGTTTTACCGAGCCTGGAAGAAAGCGCTGGCTCTTCCAAGCCCCTCAGGATCACCGCTGATGCTAAGACAAAAGCATTGCTTGAAGCATATGAGGCTCAGAAAATGCAAACCGATGTAAGCATATCTCATTTTTTGCATTCAGCGCTCGGGATTGTTGCTCATATATCTTCAGGCTGACAGCCTTGCTACGATGCAAGCTGAAACTCTGATATCTTCCTTACTGCAATCTCTCAAAGATGGACTTCCTGACGAGGGCAAAGATGCGAATGCCTCTGAATACGTTGTTCCAGCTCACCTGAAAGACCTTCAGGAGGCCGATCTTCCTGAGTCACAGAGGGGAATCGTTCTTTCCGAGATCGCAGCTTTTAGAGATAGGGCGATGAAAAAAGACAAAGATAAACCAGACCGAGATAGAATGTATGGTGGATTGCACGGTCATGGACCTCCTACAGGGCCTGGTCGCGGCGGTTCATCCCAAAATGGGGCCTACGGTAACACACCTAGAGAAAGGACATGGGGCAGACCAGCGCCTGGAACTACTCCCACCGGACCCGCTCAACAGCAGCAATCGCAGAAAGAATGGGGCCACGGACCTCAAAGTTACGCTAACAAGCCTGTTGGATTCGTGAAGAGCACCAATGACGATTCCGGTAACGCAAAAGGATCATCTTCTTATCCCGGTGACGTAGAGAAGTCAGATGAGGAGCTTGAGCGAGAACGCAAGGCTGCTCGTGCTAGAAAGGAAGAGAGTTCATTCAAAGACGTAAGTCTATCAACTTCAGACATTGGGCGTTATACTCAATCTTCCATTAGCGTGAACGGCGCTATGAACCGCGTGAATATAAAAGAATCACTGCCATCGAGAGAGCAATGACGCGTGAACAAGTTATCAAGGAATCTGAGACTCGCGATCGAGAGGCCATGAAAGCCAGTCTAGAAGCCTGGGATGATGACGAATCTGATGAACTATTTTATACTGATCGGTGCGTATGATGCATATTTTTCTTCATCATGTTAACTAAGGAATCCTTTACAGAGCGAAATGGCGAGCTCGTCGTGCCCGTATCCTGCAAGCTGAAAACAATCAAGACGCGGCTTCTCGCAATCTCGAGCTACGTCAGGCGGAACATCTCCGTCAAGAATCCGAAGCATTCTTGGCAAGGCAAATGGAGGACATGCGCAGTCTTGCAGAAGAGCAACGGAAAGCAGGGATGCTGTTGGTGGGAGAAGATGCTGGACCTCTGCGGCTCAATATGTCTCTTGGCTTTGGGGATGCATCTGCGGGTGCTGGAAGTGGAAGTGGTGCTGCGTCTACCACGGCAGGTGCTGCCGGGACTCAGCCCAAGCCGGTGGTTGCGCCTAAGGTCTTTGGTGATCAAGAAGACGAAGAAGAGGAACATGGAAGGAAGAGGCGAAAAGGTCCCATGCTTACTCTGGACTTTGGTGCAGGTGGACCTGAGGCCGCTAAAGAACGATTGAACAAGCTCAAGGAAGGAGTGAGCAAAGATAAAGATATATTATTTAAGCACAAAGTTCGATGGGAAGCTTTGAATGATGTGAGTACTATTAATATGCTAAACAAATGCGTTTGGTGACTAAATGCATCTTTTATCTCTAGCATCTAATTGACACAAAGTTTGAAGCGCTTACTAAGAGAAAGATGAAGGATTATCTCGGTGAGATGGAAGACGATGATCTTGTTATGTTCGTAGTGGAACACCTCAAAGACCACAAGGGACCACAGAAACTTGTGGAGGGACTTGAACCTGTGAGTCTGATATTGGAGGCATCCTGGTTCTTTACTAATATAAAAAATCTAGGTGCTTGTCGAAGAAGCTGAAGAGTTTGTGGTCTTGCTATGGCGTCAAGTCGTATTTGAAAGTGCTGCTTATGCTGAAGGACTGGATACAGGAGATATAATGCTGGCATAGACTGGGTGCGTTTGTTTCCTGCCGCCAGCGTATCTGTGAGAAATGGCTATCACGCAGACTTCGCACCTCTGGTATTCATTTGACGGAAAGCTACGAATTACGAGTAATCATTATAGTCCCCGTTGTTTTCCATGTGAGTAAAGTCGTAACACATATTTTGTTCGCGCTTACTGCCGCTTGTGGTGCGACGGGATTGCAAGTCGAGTTGATGACGCGTGAATCTTGCGCTTATGTCGCTTTTTGTCATTTTTTGGTGAGTTTCCCAAAGTAATTGTGCGTGACCTTTTGCCACAGGCGCCAAACTATCGGGTGAGTTGTTCCCGTAATGACGAAAAGGTGAGTGATCCGGTCGGTAAATTCGTGGTTATATTTCGTGGTATGTAAATACGAGATATTTCATAACTCGTCGTCTATCCAATGTCAACTTGAGCGAATGAGATAACCGGGTACATTGATGAATGTCATGTGATATATGTAAAGTATCGCCGCAGGACGTTCCTTACATGATTACGCAGCACGAGTTTTGCTGCGCATGATTGCAATTAGCAGTGCTTGTGGTGGAGAGAAATGAATAGGGACATACCTTCTTGGCTGTCTTATAGAACATCTTACTCTGCGCGCTGAGAGCATTTGACCTGTCCACGAGGTTGTCCAGTTTTTCTCCTCTTTCTAGAACAGATTCAATGGTCTTGTGCTGTAGTGCATGATTAGCCATGTTTGTGGATATTGGTTCATAAGATGCAGCATACCAAGATAATCTTTGTCTCGTCAAGCTCTTGCTGTACTTTCATTATAGAGTCTGCTTGACGGGGGTCTTGATAGGTCTGGATGTAAGTGTGGATGGCAGGGAAAGCGACAGATGCTGGATCTGTTGTTGCCCATTGCTGTACTGCTTGAGCAAACTCGTCTAAAAGCCTATTGAGAAGAGAGAACGCAGGCCTGACTGGATATTCCTGATCGGCGATTATGACACCTTGATTGATGGTCATCAGTTGGTTTTGCTGACACTCACCACAATTACCAAACTCACCGGAAAGTCGATCACCCGACCCCTCTTTGCTATACACATGTGCGATATAGTTGTTCTCTTGTATGCTTTGTCTCTGACCCGGTTGCGTTCTTTCTGCAACTGTCTTGGAGAAAAAGGTCATAAACTCTGCAACACTTCCTCGTTGATAGAACGAGAAAGAAGACAGATCGGAGGCTGAAGAGAGGGTGGTTGCTTGTCCCGATGAGGGAACGCGAAGAACAGACATTGAATAGATCTTCATGATGACCAAGGATTTCGAGACGTAGAGAGTAAAGAAGGGATCTCAGTCCGAAATACGATTTACTCCACGTGATTGTCAGAGTTTTTCCATGTTTGGTTCAGATTCGGATTGCAACCACCAACGATGGACGACACAACATCTTCCTCAAGCAATTCGCACTTGCATTATCCCTCAAGCTCATCGGAACCAGCCTCAACTAAGCAACCATCAAGTTCAAGCAGTATCACCATCCGCAAAGACAGGCTTTATGTGGGGAACCTTCATCCGACCGTAGACGAGTGAGTTTCGATTCTTCTGGTTGACATCCTTGGTACTCAAATCATCTCTTAACGCGGAGATATACCCTTCTTCAAGTATTTGGAAAATTTGGAAAAATAGCAAAGCTCGATTTTCTCTTCCATAAGACAGGTCCCCAGAAGGGAAAACCCAGAGGATATGCCTTTGTGGAGTATTCTGCCCAGGAGGTTAGCCGTCCATTTCCGACATTCAATGGCATGTCATGCACCACTTTTCGTCTTCTGCTGACTCTTATCTCGTTTCAGGACGCCAACAAGGCTCTTGTGGGTCTTCACGATAAGCTTCTCCGAGGCCGAAAGCTCGTTGTTACTTTTGCCCAACAATCCACAGCAACTCAAGATTTTCCTTCTTCATCGCATAGACCAGGAGGCAGAAAAGGCACAGATACTACGCGTCCTACCACTCTATCTCTCATCAAGAACCAGAATAGACCTTTGAGCACGACTGATAAGATTGCTGCTTTGGAAGCCAAACTAAAGCAAATGCAAAAGAAGGAAGAAATAACTTCCTCTCCTGTGATTTCGCCAGAAGTCGCATCTGCGGTAGGCATACTGCCGCCGAAACCCCGGCAGGTTACTGGCCAGTATTCTCCCTCTTCACTCGATACGTCTCGATAGCATACTATCACCTTATAATAATGCCTGTAACTCCACAAGATATCTAATGAATGCGTTTATTGTTAAAACATGTACGAGGAGGCAATCACGGTTGACCTATGGTTGTTGACTGTTTTCGTCAGCTGTGTGAACGACAAGGTCTCAATGGTTCACGCGAGTATCTGCATGCAGATTTTCACGCTGGTGATCACAGAATAATGGGTCCATAGACGGATGACCACTCTTAGATTGTGGGGAATGGTAAAGATTGATATACAAGATGAATGGATATATACGACCTCCATCCAATGAGCAGCTAAAGGAAGATAAACTGACAGAAACTTGCTAAGTACAAGGGAAAATCGATAGTGATAAGAAACAACTGGAACGAATGTGGTATCAGGTTAAAGCAAAAGAAGTAAGCAAAAATGAAAATGAATGTAAGAGTAGGGAACACTGAAATTTTGTAGCGTAAGGTCATTATTAAGAGGCATGAAACTACCATTAATCGTAAATTCCAGTTTATAACTTCCAGATTATAGTGGGGCCGGTGAGGTACGCATCAGAAGACATCCATTGCGTGTGGGCAGTCTTCCGTCACGTGGTCACCCAGCACCTCGCACTCGTCGCACCATAGATCGCCTCCACCAAGAGCGTCCATGTCCACATCCACGTCGAGATCGTCTACATCCTCCTTCACGGTATGTGAGTCCGAAGGAGAGGTGGAATTAAGACTGAGTGATGGCTTATCGCTGAAAGCAATTTCGCAAGAGACGATGTCGTGGCCCTTTTCTCCACAAAGTTCACATGCGCCTGATTCTACATCTTCCTCGTGATGCGGCTGATGGTGAAGATCATTACTGACCAAGGAGGAAGGACGCTGGTGGGAAGTGGACGATGATTCGATGCTTGACTTTGACGAGCGACGTTTAAAGAGCTTCTCTTTGAGTCGTTCAATCTCTCGTTCGAGGTCATCCTATTGAATGGATAAGTTTGGATATTGCAACTCGGCTGAGAAATTGCTGCGCTTACCTCTCGATAGATCTTGGCCTCAACGAGGTTCTCCAAGTCCAGGATATCCTTGTTTAGCTATTCCCAATCAATGATTTAGTACATCAACTTATATGTTTGGGAGATGATTCACTCACCGCAAGGACTACTTTAGTATGCTCCTTCTCCATCTCATTGATTCGTTTCTGAAGCTGGTCAATCTCGGCCTAACGAAGCACGCATTCAATATAGGACTGTCTTATCATATAATAAAACAAAGACTGACCCGAAGTGCGTCGATGTTGACACTACCGTCACTCTCGGAAGAAGCACCCTTGGAGTCCAAGGGTTTATCCACTTCAGAGAGCTTGTTCTCCTCCTGTTCGATGGATTTCTGAAGGGTATCCTCGAGAGAACGCACGGACTGAGATGGCAAGGGGGATGTCAGAGAAGTAAATATCAACGTCACGCAATTCTCACCTCTCGAAGCTCCTCCATTTCTGACTGAAGCAACTTGTTTTCAGATTGGAGCACCTTGTGTTGTGAGAGCACTGCAGCATTCTCCTTTCTCAGTTCAGCGTTGATGTGCCTTTGAGCACGTATTAGCATTCGTCAGGTAACGTAAGATTGAACATGTACGCACTTCAAGCCTGTTACTTGCTCTTTGAGGTTTTCATCCAAAGTGGGGTCAACAGACCTCTTCGACATTTTCGAGGAGTTGGAGGCTGTCGAGTCTCGCTTGGAATCTCGCTTGGTATCATATTGAGGCAAGAGTTCACGGTGGTTGGACACTCCATTTGGAGAAGAACCCCTTGACGACTCTCTTTTTAGTCCAACATTGAGCATGGCTTCCAATTCCGAGACTCGCTCCTCGATGCCAAGTCGCTGCTTCCTCTCCGAGGCAATGGCGGCGGTATGGGCTATTTGAAGCTGTGGGTGACACGTATTAAATGAGCGATAGGTTTTAGAGGTCTACGAGCAACGACTTACATCCTCCTTCTCCCTCTCCAACGCTTCTAACCTGATGATAAGATCATCACACTTGTGGCAACCACCAGTCACATCTTCCGAGGCAGTCGCTTCCAGCTGCGGTTGCTTCTCAGCAGCGTCATTCTTGCTAGCGTCTGTCCTGGTTCTGGTGTGACCACCGGTTTCAAGACCTCCATTTGCCTGAACGGAATATCAGCGAGATGTGTGAATGTGGTTATACTCTACACTCACCGTCAGCTCAAACCTCATTCCCTCAATCTCAGCCCTTGCGTTTTCCAAAGCAGCATCGCTCTCCCGCAATGCCTCCTCCACTTCCTCCACTCGTCTAGTCGCTGTAGCCTCAGCTTTGACCAATCTATCCATCTCACCTCGCAATGCATCAACTTCATTCTTCAAAGCAGCTTCCGACTCTCTGAACCTGGCGATTCTTGCTTTTACGGCTGCTTCATCCCTCTCTGCTGCAACCTTCATATCTTCTACAAGATCCTCCAAACTTGAGATCTTTTTCTGAAGATGCACCGCTTGCTCTTTCAGAGATTCATTCTCAATGACAGCTGCCGCACTAGCTTGCTGGGGATTGAGAGGCTGGTTTTCTTTGGCCTGGAGTTTGCCTTCCATCTCTTGATAGAGCTCTTCCATCTCGAACCTCTGAGATTCGCTCAAGCTGAGGCGTTCTTCGTATAGCGCAATCGTTTCCTAAATCAAGACAATACGTATAAGTTGTCATGCAGATGATTGCGAGTGGAATGTTCTTACCTGGCCTGCCAATCTCAGTTCATTGACTTGAGAGTTGAGATACTTCTTCTCCTCTTCAAAATCTGCCATGAGCTTCTGGATTCGGCTTTCCAGGAGTTCGATCTCGGCATCCTTGGCCCTGAGAGCCGAGGCAGTCTCATCCTCCTTACTTGCTTTGGCATCAACGGCTTCTTTCAAAGTCGAGATCAAGCTGTCCTTGTCCTTGATGAGCTCCTCGGAGTCCTTCAATTTGCTCTGTGTTTCTTTCAAAGACCCTTCTAGCGCATCCACGCGAGAAGATGTTTCCTTTGCTGAGACATTGAGGGTATCAATCTTTGCCTCCTTTTCTTTGATGTCGCGTAGGTGAGACTCGACAGCTTGTTGAGATGTCTGCAGCTTGCTGAGAACACCTTCGTGTTCGGCCTTCAGCTTCTCCAGCTCGTCTTTGAGGGCATCGAGCTCCGCAGTATTGACAGGAGTAGTTTCACTTGGAGGAGTGGAGGGAGGTTCCGTGTTCTTTAGCTCCAGTTCGTTCTTGAGCAGTTCATTGTCCTTCTCGAGGGCCTCGATTCGCAATTTCAACCTGTCACACTGTATTTGAAGTAGCCTGTCCGATGCTTTTGATGGAGGCGGAGAGCCCAGCAGTGAGGGTGTTGAAGCAGTACTGAGGGCAGCGGCGTTTAACGAATGAGTAGGTGGACTTGAGAGGCCAGATGAGGAAGGACTCTTCTTTCCTCCCATCAAGTTCGCGATCTTCTCTTGTAAGGCGCGGTTATTCGCTTCCAGGGACTTGAGCTCCGAAGAAGAAGACGAAGACATCGGTCTACCCAATTCGGAAATATGTTGTAAGTCCGGGCCATCTACGTATGTGTCCGTACTGGTCTGACTGAGGGTTGGAGTGACTGGCTTATCCAGAGTGTGGCGTCTAGGAGAGGGAGGGGGCATCATTGGACCCAGTTTCCGGGACGGAGACGATTGGTCCCCGGACCCCGAGAAAAATCTAGGAGCGGGTACTGATGGTAACGAGGAAGAAGGAGCGGTTCCGGGGAAAGGCACTCCTGTTTTAGCCTTGGGGGTCAATCCTGTAGCTAGCTTGCCTCTGTATGCAGGGCCTATCTTGCTAGCCTTGGGAGTGATTGCGGTCGTGCTAGGATGCACCGGAGAAGCAGTCCCTGAACCTACGCTTGGACTCGATGTGGTTCCTCTAATAGACAGCTGTTTCGCGGTCATCCCTACGTATTTGTTTGCGCGAGATCCAGCACTAGCAGCTATGGATGATGTGACAGATGATGCGAGTTGAGGTTTTCGATTGGTAGGTGTTTTGGGAGGAGGTCGTGAACGGGAGGATGAGGGGGTCACGCGACCCGACGTAACCGAATGAGCCGCACTCCTTGTTGAAGCGACGGATGGGGCCCTTGGAGGCAGCACTTTTACGGTTGACAGTGACAGCTTTGAGGGATGGGTGAAGACACCCGCCATTGGAGGACATGTAAAATAGCGTACACTGAAATAGTAATGAGTAGTTCATCTAAGCGGGATAGATGGATTGGACATACCCAGCGACGCTGCCGTCATTCTTCCCCTTGCCGTGGAAGCCTTCAAAAAGCTCAACCCCGGCAAAGACGCCATTTTTGCCTTCTATAGGGCCCAAAAAGCGGAGTGTTCCCTCCATTCCCAAGCTCTCTATCCTGACGGGGTCGCCAACGAGCCATTTGCCGGCCTGCATTCGTTCAATGTCGTATTGAGAGTAGCCTGCATCAGACTGACGAGAATCTGGACGGGAATGGATGGAAGTCGCGTAGGATGAAGCGTTGGACGCGGTCGAACTTCGGGGAGCATACAAGCCGGGTGTTGTTGGAGTCTTTGTACCGAGTGAGTGCGACTCTGCAGCAGATGATGCGCGTGAGTCTGGACGAGTAGCTGCACCATTGGGACGAGCGAGGCCGTAACTCTTCCTTGGTAAACTGAGAGGAGAACCGGATGTTGAATCTGCGAGACCGTTTGGACGAGAAGGCTGACGAAGTTGAAGAGGATTGTTGTATTTCATTGCATCGGGAGTGTCAGTTGTTGGTAGAGCAGATGCAGATTGTCTGCCTGGAGTGGGTAGACCGGTGAACCGCTTTGCAGGGGTGGTTGTTGACATCCCAACTGTCGCTATCAAACAGTTGCAATTTCAACTGCTCAGTGTCGATCAGACTGTGAATACGCGTCTGAGAAAGAGAATGCGTAAAAGAGCAAGTTTGGACGCGAAGAAGGAGAAAAAAGTGTGGTTGGTTGCAAAGCGAAAAGGGGTGTTTGGTTGTTTGTCACGCGCAACTCGAATTGACAGATATCCACTGTCGTCGCAGTTGACGTTGTTGTTGTCGTTGAAGAAGAGAAAAAAAAAGAGCAAAAAAAGAAGAACAAGGTGCTTCTAGTGGCTTCAGGGTGGGCAGATCGGGTGTTGGTAATTATTTCAGGGTAATGCGTTTTATCACCACTCAAAAAGGGTCAGAGTAAATGATATTGAAATGTACATAAGATTATCCTCTCTTTTTAGACACACCAACTGTCTTTCCACGACGACCTATTAGAATAGTTAGCATCAATCGATGAACATAGATTACATTAATCACCTGTCGTCTTGGTGTGTTGTCCTCTTACTCTCAGACCCCAGAAGTGTCGCAGACCACGGTGCGCTTTGATCTTCTTCAGTCGCTCCAAGTCATCACGAAGTTTGGAATCCAAGTTGTTTGCAAGGATCTGGAAGTTCTTTCCATCCACAATATCCTTTTGTCGGTTAAGGAACCATGTTGGGATCTTGAATTGAGTCGGGTTTTGGATGATGTTCACAATTCGTTCAAGTTCATCAGAGTTGAGTTCTCCAGCGCTGTAAATAGCTTAGATTGGGGTGTAATAATCTCATTATACTAATCACTCACCGCTTCTTGAGATCAACATCCGCCTTCTTGCACACAATATTCGAATACCGTCGTCCAACACCTCGGATCTCCGTCAGCGCATATCTATTATATCCCATTAGCCACTATCAAATCATCCCATTCATCCACATACTGGACTTTGCGCTTGCCGTCAACGTTGGTGTTGAGCAGACGAAGAATGTGCTGCAATTAATCGCATAAGTAACTGTCATTCACTCATCCAACACCTTTATCTCACCTGAAATTGTGTATGAGCTTCGGGGACGACTAGCGACATGACGGCAGCGGACTCTTGACGAACGATACGGGGAAATGTTGATTTCGATTCGGACCGTGTGAGGTTGTTGCCCCGTGCGTAGGCTATTAGTCAGCATACGCCATTTGATTCTGAAACACATCCCTCTGTCCATGATCGTTCAGCTCGCTACCATGCATAAAATAGGAGGTCTCTTGATCAAATCGCGTATGAATACCAGAGCCATGTGGATTAGACATCACGCATACCGCCGCAGCTCGTACGGAATGGCGTTCGCCAAAAAAGCGTCAAGAGCGTCAAGGTGCAAATCAGTTTGCTTCAAGATCCTCGTGATCAGCGTTACAACATCATGAAACGTCATACGATCCCGGCGTTCAACTAAATATTGACCAAATAAACTCGCCTAAGGCGCCAAGCGGGCCTAAAATAGGTAATTTACTGGAATGTAGGCCACATTATGGGCGACAGAATGTCTTTCTCCCACCTGGTCAACACTGGCACGATGGGACCCAATATCATGTCTTCAGTGTGAGAGCTCTTTCCGAAAGGGTATAAAACGAAGACAGTCACCTGAATCTCGCCGATAGTAACTATCACCAGTCATGCATTTACTTACCCCTCTCTCATTAATAACCATCCTTGTCTGCTCTAGCGTCAGTGTCGCTGCAATAAACGTAAAACCTAAAGGTTCGTCAATATTCATATCCCCTTTAACTTCGTGCTCATTTCAATACAAGGTGTGATTGTGCAGCTTTTTGAATGGAACTGGAATTCTATTGCCCATGAGTGTAAAAACTTTATTGGACCTGCTGGATATGGTTACGTTCAAGGCACGTGTCTAACAAACTTCAACTAATACATGTTATCTAACGTGATCTGGTCAATTTAACAGTTAGCCCCCCTTCCGAGCACGTGCAAGGCGATCAATGGTGGACAAGTTACCAAGTCGTGTCTTACTTGCTTGAATCTAAACGTGGCACTGAGTCCGAATTGCGCAATATGATTCAGACGTGCCATAAAGCCGGTGTTGGAGTAATAGTCGGTCAGTAAACCCATCTGCTTATCTGCTGTTGAGTGTCATTTTTTGACATGATCTCAGATACGATCTGGAATCATATGGCCGCGGGGAATAGTGGTAACACGGGAGTAGGCGGAAGTGGTAGGTATCTCTGAGCAATTGTCCGCGTGCATGCGTGCTGACATCATTTGATAGTATTCAGTGCGTTACCACTCGACAACTAATTAAAGTGAATAAAATCTAATCTTGATCCACAAAGGTCACTATAAGTATAATGGGATCTACGATTATCAAGACTTCCACCATGATTGCGGGACTTCAGATGGTGGAATCGGTAAGTACACCCATAAATAACGCGGTGATTTGCTAATCAGTATCCAGAGGACTTCAAAGACAGAAAACAGGTGCAAAATTGTGAACTATTAGGGCTAGCGGAGTCAGTAAACAACACCGTGCGCGCTAGCATCAGACTAAATCCTTCATACCAGTCTTGCCACGGAAAAAGAGAATGTACGAGACAGACTGGCTCAATACGCGAAAGACCTCCTTTCCCTGGGAGCTGATGGACTTAGACTCGATGCTTCAAAGCGTAGGTTAAAAAATTGCATAATGTCGTAGCATACTTATATCTTCTTCGATTCTAGACATACCGTCTTCCGACATAAGCGCCATCCTTTTCAAGATCGACCAGCATTCGAAACTCGAGGAAACCCGAAAGGCCAGGATCATGGAGAATGTATATATCACCCAAGAGGTTATCTATGGAGATGGAGAACCTATCCATCCACTGGAGTACACCGGCAACGGTGGTGTTCAAGAGTACGCTCTTATATCATTACCGAGCTCGATCGTGTAACTCATTTGCGTTTATAGGTTCAGGTTTACTAGAGCCGTCCGAGATGCCTTCAGATACGCGAATATTGCGCAATTAAGAAATATCATCCAAAACAATCAGGACTGGATACCGTCTGAGAACGCCAACATCTTCGTCGTGAGTACATTTTTTCTCTTCTTCACCAGCAAGTCGTCAATCTTGTTCTAGGCCAATCACGACACCGAGCGCGAGGGCGGTTCTCTAAGCTACAAGTCTTCAGGGGAAAGGAATTCCTACGCCCTCGCTACAATCTTCTTACTTTCATTCCCTTACGGTCGTCCGACAGTCTTGAGCAGCTATCAGTTTTGGGACACTGATTCGGGTGCTCCAAACAAGGGTATGCATAATTCTTAGTCTGTTGGATCAACTCTTCGCTTACTTGAGATTCCGAATACGAAAGGTGAGGGAAGTTGTAAAGGTTCAGGTGGAACGAATGGATACAACTGCGAACATCGATGGACCGCTATTGTCGGGATGGTCGGATTTCATCATAGTGTCCAAGATACCCCGCTGACAGACTGGATGGCGGTGTCTCCGTCTCAAATTTCTTTCCAGCGCGGTAAGGATCACAGATAGTGTTTTCTCAGAACCCGAAGTTTACTAATCTGGTTCTTTCAGGTTCGTCGGGCTTTGTTGCTATCAACAGCGCACCGAAACCATGGGTTACCACATTCACCACTACTCTCGAAGACGGTCTCTACTGTGATGTCATACGCGGAGCTAAACTTGCTGGTGGAGGTTGTTCTGGCCCCATGTGAGTTAACCATCTGGTCTTTAAGGATGGCGTTTTGGCTGTTATCTAACTTCATGCCTCCAGATACACCGTCTCAGCTGGGACCTTCAGCGCAACAATTCCAAAGGAGGACGCCATTGCAATCCATGTCGGAGCCGCTTGGATTTTCAAGGGTGGCCCAGCTACCCAAGAAACCCAGTCTTAGTTCATTCATCAGTGATCTTCACG